>CM059875.1:15455145-15575338 GCA_030490815.1 Acer saccharum | reverse complement strand
CCCCCCCCCCCCCCCCCCCCCCCCCCCCCCCCCCCACCCCCCCCCCCCCCCCCCCCCCCCCCCCCCCCCCCCCCCCCCCCTCTAGATTAATATGAACACCACATTGAGAACTTTCACTGTGCAATGTTATTTTTTAAAGAAACAAAATTTATTTGCTTATTTGTGTTGCATTTGTTTGGATCATTGTTATTGATATTGGTGTTGTGTTCCATCTGATGAATTTGCATCAGATAAATATATGTATATTGTGTTAGATCTAGTGCATCAGCTTGACTCTTTGAGATCTCTGTGTGATTGCAAGGTTTTCACTTTTTCATAGACTTAAAAACTAGTTTGGTGTGTTATATATAAAGTCTGTGTTGTTGTTGTTGTTGTTGATTGTGGACTATTGTGTTATGATGTACTTATAATATAAAAACCTATATGATATCTGTTTGTTTTTTAGTTTTGACACCGATTGGGTTGCGGACGGGTCCTTGATTAGTATCGAAGTTCACTCAAACTAGACGTAGTGGAGACTATGCACTCGGGATTGGATACAAGGAGGAGCCGAGGAGATAATCTTTTTTTCTAACTACTTTTGAATTTGATAAATATTTGTATTTAATAACATTAATATTTTTATGTAGTGAGTGAAACTATTGGAGTGGAAGAAGTCATTGAAGACATTTTGAACTTAAATGTGGAGGAGGATCGATCAATAGAAAGTGTCACCTCTAAATTAGTCTAGTTTAATGGTGCTTATGCACTTTTGGACTTGTGCTTATGTAATTTTGGATTGTGTTTATGCACATTTGGACATTTGGACTTGTTTTAGACTTTTAAGTTTGCAAGAAGTTACTTGGAATTTTGAATTTTATTATGGCTAATTAGTTGGATATGTAATTATTAATTTCATTGTATAAGCTATATGTTTTTATTTGGCAGGTATTTTATTTGTTTTTGTGATAAATGTGTTAACGGGTTAAACATGTTATTTATATGTATCAATTAAATGGGTTAAACGGGTTGACACTAAAACATTTTACTAAACGGGTTAAACGGATCATTTAAACATGTCATGTTGACACGACACGATTTGACCTGTATAATAAATAGGTTAGTGGTGTCGTGTCGTGTTGATCCATTTATATTCGTGTCGTGTTCGTGTCTAAGGAGTGTGACCCATTTATTAAACGTGTCGTGTTTGTGTCGTGTCAAAATTAAACGGGTCGTGTTCGTGTTAGGCCCAACACGACCCGCCAACTCGAATTGCCACCCCTAGTGGTGCAAAAGGCAAATAAACTTTGTCTCCGCACTCTTTAACATGAAGCTCGTGCCTTATGCCTAAGGCTTGTAAATCTCTATGAGAATTAACACCATCTTTTGTTTTTCCACTCATGTTCAAAAGTGTGCCACCTAGACTCTCACAAATATTTTTTTCAATGTGCATCACATCTAAGTTATGACGCAAACATAATTCCTGCATTTTAAATCATCCAAGTTATATTAGTTGACGGAAAAAGACAACATTATAAAATAAATATGTTTATTTTGAAATGAAGGATTTACCTTCCAATATGGTAGATCAAAGAATATTGATTTTTTTTTTTTTTTTTCCATATAGGTATACTTCTTTTCTTCTTTTTTCCCTTTTTATTTTTTCCCAAATAATTTTCAACTTCCACACATACAAGTAAAACTTCATCGCCAGAAATTATCTGTGGCTTATCTCCCGTTTCTTCTTTCCCATTAAACCATGAATTCTTTTTCCCAAGGGTATGGTTCATGGGAAGAAATCGTCTATGACCCATATACACATTCTTGTTACTAAATTTCAATCATTGGGAACATGTCTTTAATCCATAAGTTGGGCAAGCATATTTACCTTTCACACAACACCCTACCAAATTTCCATATGCTGGAAAATCATTTATGGTTCACATCAAAACCGTCTTCAAGGTAAAGGTGGAATTCGTAAATGCATCATATACTTTTGCTCATACATCCCATAACCCAATCAAGTCTTCTATTAGTGGTTAGAAGTACAAATCAATATCATTCCCTGGTTGCTTTAGCCCTAGAATCAATAGTGTCAACATCAAATTTTCCTTGGACATGCAATTCCATGGGGAAAGATTGTATGTAACAAGCACCATTAGCCAAGTACTATGTGTTAAGCTTAGGTTCCTAAAAGGATTAAATCCATCTACAGTCAAACCTAGCCTTAAATTGCATGGATCTAATGCAAAGCATGGCCAAGTATTATTTATAGTCTCCCATGCGGGTGAATCAACGAGGTGACGCATCATTCCATATTGACTTGTATGGGTAGAATGCCATGTCAAGTCTCTAGCCATTTCAGGTGATTTAAACATTTTCTTAAATCTTGGTATTATTGGAAAGTATCTAAGTACTTTGGCAGGCACTCCATTGTAGATATGCTTAGTTTTTTTCATTTACTTTCCATCGAGATTCATGACAGGTTGGACATTCCTCATGATGTTCCAATTCTTTTGTAAAGAGAGAACAATCATTAATGCATGTGTGAATTTTTTTCATATCCTAAATCAAAGACTTTAAGTAACTTTTTGGTGGAGTACAGTGACTTAGGAAGGACATTATTTTCCGGTAACATGTCTCAAAGAATCCTAAGAAGTTTATTGAAACGCTTATCTGAGAGACCATGTGTAGCTTTATGTTTGTATAAAACTATAGTAGCCGATAATTTGGTGTATTTTGCACAACCATCATACAAAGGAGTTTCAACATCTTCCACATTCGAAGTGAGGTCTTTATCTCTCATTTCGATCTCGGGTTCAACATTGTAATCATCTCTATTGAAAGCATCCCTAAACATTCTGAATGTATTCAAACTTCTACTATTGTTCTCATTAGGTGTGGAAGTTTTTGGGCTTTCCCCATGGAAGACCCAATTAGTGTACGTAAGATCCATCCCATTAATGACTAAGTGTTCATACTCTATCTTAGTAGGATGATATCTATGGTTTAAACATTTTTTGCAAGGAAAAAATTATCAAATCATGATTTGCACTCTTTCTAACTATCTCAACAAAGTTTTTGGCACCATCTCTATATTCTTGTTTTACCTTACAATTGAAAAAATGAGAAAAAAATCTTAACACTGTCATTAATTGAACTCTTATATTGATATTCGTCAATTGATATTTAATGAGATTGGTGTATTAACCTTGAAAATTTTAGCCACTCCTTATCCATTGGATAAGGGTTGCTAGCTCCAAAAGGTGAATGGAGAAGAAAAGCAAAGGTAATTAGAATATACAAGGAAAAGAAAGTCCTAATTAAGGTTGCAAAAAATATCATATGAGTTGGTGTTTGAAGGGTTTTGAAAATATATATTACCTGTGTCTAAACAACCAAGAAGGGGGGGGGGGGGGGGGGGGGGGGGGGGGGGGGGAGGGTGGGGGGTGAATGGGTTGTTAATCGATTATTACCAATTTTTCAATTAGTCAAAATTAATCACTATTAACCCAATTCAAGTAAAAGTGCAAAAATTAAAGAACACTTGATTTTTATATGGAAACCCTCAACAGGGAAAAACCATAGACTGTTATGTGCACCACACACGAATCTCGAATCCACTAATTGCAATGGTGTTTACAACCTAAGTTGACCTCAACCTCTCATGGTCTATAACCCACCATAACTACCCGCAGGCCTTTAAAAGTGAACCTAGTCCCATTTGCTTAAGCACTACACACTGGTAGTCACAAGACTTAACTCTCAATGAAGAGATCAATAAACTATGTGAATATATGACAATATCCAAAATGCAAATAATGTTAGGCTACACTAAATGCTTAATGTTATAATGCAAATCAACACTCTAGTTAACAACAATGCCTACATGCTCATACATGAGAACTCAATTAGATGCAAAGAGACTCTAGCAACCTAATTGTCAACAAACAAAGCCAATTCAACACAAGTTGTCAATAATCATGGCAAGGACTAAAAACATGCAATTAACTAATGCAATCAAGGAATTGTCAATCAAAAGCCAATCAACACAAGTTGTCAATGAACATGGTAAGGACAATAAATGCAATTAACAAATGCAATCAATGAGTCCTACAATCAATGTCTAAATGAAAATCATGTAGACTTAGCTAGAGGGCAAAATGGTCATAAATGCTAACTATCAACAAACAACTTATCTCAACCAAAAATCAAAGTCTCAAACATGCTAAGAATAACATTAAGCAAGGAGATATGCATTTAATTAACAAATAAATGCTCAACCTAGGCATACATGTCATAAGAATGAAATAAGAAGTTCTAGGACATGTAAAAGTTACCTAGTCAAAGAAAACAAGAAAGCCCATGCTTGGATGATGCTAGGAAGATGCTAGATGCTCATGGGAAGTGGTTTGGTTGAGTAAATGTGAGTTCTTGGGAGCTTATCTCTCTAGGGTTTGAGTTTCTCTCTCTAATATATGATTTTGAGCTAAAAAAATGAGCTAGGAAGAAGATGGTACTTATATAAGAGCCCTAGATGAAGTGGTGTCGTTTTGATAAAAAACTACCCAGTTCCCGTCAAGTGCGCTGGTCTTGCACTGGTCGAGTAGCGCACAACCAGCACACACCAGCTAACCCAACATGCGCATGACGACCAGCTGAAGACCAGCGGGGATCTTCTGCCCGAGTTGCGTTGGTGTGGTGCATGATGACCAGCGCAATGCACAAGTGATGCGCAGGTTAGAGGACCAGTGCACACCACAAAAATGCACATAGAACAATAAAAAATGTGCAAGTGTGAAGAGTGAAAATAACATGCATGAAAATAGATGGAATCATGAATATTCACCAAGCATGTGACACACAACAAATATGCAAGATATGAAAATGCATAAGTGTGATGATAAAACATATAAACACACAATTATGATAAACACAAATGCAATCATAAAAATGCAATATGAAAGTGTGTGTGTGCAACTAATCTCTTCAATAAGGGTTAAGCACAAATGATTATCCTTCAATGAGCTCTTGTGCTTGAGGGCTTGAACTCCAAATAAGCTTGATCATGAGCAAGGAAGCCCTAAACTACCCTTACATTTTAAACCTCTAAAATGTGGTTTGTCATGAAATAAGCCAATCAAAATTAAGGAACTTACAGGTTTTAAGCTTTTGAAGAATTATTGTAAGTTCCTCAATGTTTGATTGGCTTATTTCGGTGACAAACCACATTTGGGGTTTAAATTGTAAGGTAGCTTAGGTGAATGATGATCAAGCTAAAAGGCCATATCAAGACCTCAAGATGATAAACACTCCAAAGGTATATCTCTAGTGCTTAGTTTTCATTGAAGAGATTTAGTTGCACACACACACTTGTAATGTTTGCATATGTGTGCTTTACTTTTGTATGCATTCTCTTCACATGTCACCTTTCACTCTTGCACTTTGTTGTTGTATGTTGTTGTGTGTTAGTGTGTCTAGTAATTCGTTTCACGAACATTATTCGGAAATGTCCGTACATGCACGATGATCTGCTTGGTTAGTGCGAGGATCGCCTTAGGAGAATGCTTTTGGCTTCTCCTTTGGTTTCACCAAAAATTAGTGAAACATCGGTTTGACCGGCAGTCATGGTCGCCGAATGAAACCACCGTTTGAGTCCAGAAGGTTCTAGAGCTGATTTGCGATTATGATCGGTGGTCATGGCCGCCGAATGAAACCACCGTTTAGACCTGATCGATTTAATCTCTCGAGTCTATTTCTACGGTTGTGATTTGCGGTTATGAAACCGCCGATGATCCCTTGTTCTCTCGAGATTCATTTCGGCGGTTGAATCGGTGGTTTCGAAACTGCCGATCATGCGGTTCAGGGGCAAACTTGTCTTTTCATATGCCTTGTTTTTTTATGTCTATAAATACATCACTTTCTCATCTCTCTGAACCTAACTCTTTCAGTACAAGAACCCTAAAATCAATAGAGAGATTTGTGAGAGAAAAGGCAATCAAGATTTCTCATTTAAACACTCAAAACCATTTTCATATGCATTAAACTTCATCTAGCATCTTCTAGCATATCTAGGATGCTTGCTTGGACGAGTCTTACTCAACACACTTGCTTTGGTAAGTTCTTCACTAATTTCATCTAATCTTAGTGTTTTACTTAACAAGACATCTCTTTAACTACTTGTATGTTCTTAGATTACATTCTTATATACAAGATAGAGATTGCTGTGTTGTTTTGATTAAGTGTTGATTTTGTGATAGCTAAACTTAGGATTGTTTAATCTATGTTAGCTAATCTTTATGCCATGTTATTTAGCTATTGATATCTATGACTGATTTAATTGTCATCTTATAATCCTAGATAAGTATTTAGTGTGACCTGGCCCTGGCACTAAGTACATATTTGGATATCTTTGCATATTCACTTAAGTTGTTTAATCTCTTTAGTGAGAACTAAGTCTTGTGGCTAAGGTTGCTTAGGCCGCAAGCAAATTGGACTAGGTCCACTTTTACAAGCCTGCGGGTAGTGGTGGTGGGTTATAGACCGAGATTAGGTTGTAAACACTATTGCAATTAGTGGATTCGAGGTTCGTGTGTGGCGCACATAACAGCTCGTGGTTTTTCCCAATTTGGGTTTCCACATAAAAATCAAATGTCATTTATAATTCCGCACTTATTATACTTGATTTATTATTTTGACTAGATAGGGGTATTTTCGTAAAATTGACTAATAACCAAAATTGGATAAAATTCACCCCACCCCCCTAGATAATATTAAAACACACCATGGCATTATTAGTTTCAATTAATAATATATTTATAGTAAAAATTATGAATACATCATGTATTAAAGGATAAAAAATACATATGGTCACATAATCTATCTAAAGGTGTCTATGCTAGTTTTGGGTCAAAATGCATAGTGCTTGAAAGTTGGAGTAAGGAAGCAGAGCAAAGGAATTGGTGGATATCTTATCAACACCAGATGGCAGAAGAATTTCTGATATAATCTAATTGACTAATTCTAATGTAATCTAATTTCTCTCTCACTATATCTATATATGTAACTAGCTGCTTATTACTAAAGTTTCCTTTGTATTGATGCACCAATTAAACTAATGGAAACCATTAAGCAATATGCATAGATGATGATATCAATTAATCCCATATTCAAGAATACATACAAATTAGTTTCAATCAAAATAACACTCAAATAGTTTCTAACTTAACATCTAATTAAAGAAAAAAAAAATCACAAAGAAGCCACAATTACAAAAATCAACAACAATTACGGATATAATAGAGAAAATTTAAAACAATATCCAACTTGAAACTTTCAGGCATTAGCTCCAACATGATTACACACAACCCAAAAAAAAAAAAAAAAAACAAAAACAAAATTACATGTCTTATAATTTGCAAAAGGCTTAATTGCACAAACATCACCTGTAAAACCTTGACCAAACAATTGACTAACCCTGAAGTTAACAGCCAAAAGGGAATGACGAAAATACCCTTCCATCCAAAATCCCTAAGTTAACTAAAAAATTAAAACGCCTCCATTAGAGATTGAACCTTCAACCTTGAGGATAAAAGCCACATGTTCTAACCACCTAAGCTACTCCAACTCATTATTAAAGGTTTGTTGATTAAATGTATATATATATATATATATATATATATAATTTGCTTAAAATAATTTAAATCTATTTATATAATTTAAAATAAACTTATATATATTTTAAAACAAACTCATATTTAATAATAATATATAAAAACAGATTAATGAAAAAGAAAAAGGAAATAAGAAAACGAAAGGAAACCCATAAAATCAAAGCCCGTAAATTTCTTTCTTTCTTTCTTTCTTTCTTTTTTTATTTTTTTTTCTTTTCAAAAAATACATTATTTCAATTTGATAAAATAAAATAAAAAATAAAAAAAACCCCAAAAAATCAAAGCCAATAAATTGAAAGGGAAAAAAAAAAAATTTTAAAAAGAAAGAAAAAATTAATAATTTTTTTTTATGGGTTTCCTTTTGTTTTCTTATTTTCTTTTCCTTTTTCATATATAACTTAAAATAAACTCATATATATAATAATATATAAAAACAAATTTATGAAAAAGGAAAAGAAAATGAGAACACAAAAGGAAACCTAGAAATTTTGTTATTATTATTTTTCTTTCTTTTTTTTTTTTTTTTTTTTTTTCCATTTTCAATTTATGAGCTTTGATTTTCTAGTTTTTTTTTTTTTTTATCAAATTGAAATAATATATTTTTTGAAAAGGAAAAAAATTCAAAAAAAAAAAATAAAGAAAAAAAATTTATGGGCTTTGATTTTTTTGGAATTTCTGGGTTTCCTTTTGTTTTCTTTTTCTTTTTCATAAATCTGTTTTTATATATTATTATTATTAAATATGAGTTTGTTTATATATATTTGTGTGTGTGTGTGTGTGTGTGTGTGTGTGTGTGAGTTGATTTTAAATTATGTAAACATATTTAAATTATTTTAAACAAATTATATATATATGCACACATTTAAATCAACAGACCTCTAACAATGAGTTGAGTAGATTAGTTGGTTAGAGTATGTGGCTTTTATCTACAAGGTTGAAGGTTCAATTCCTGATGGAGATGTTTTAATTAACTTAGGGATTTTGGATGGAAGGGTATTTTCGTCATTTCATTTTGGCTATTAACTTAACAGTTAGTCAACTGTTTGGTTAACGTTTTACAAGAAATGTTTGTGCAATAAACAAAAAGGTTGCCGGAGAGTGCAATTTCGTCTAAACTTAGGGGATGTTTGCGCAATTAAGCCTTTGCAAAATTCAGATTGGAGATTGAAAATTAAATATAACAATTGTTGTTCTTTCCTACATTTTCTCCACAGCCAAACAGAATATGCACTTTCTAGTCTTAGTACAATTTTGTTAGTCACCAAGGCATACACAATCTTGATCTTATCTCTATTAAGCTTCGAAAGCATTAGTAGAAACAACAAGATTGGAGCAAACGAATAAATGCCAAAAAGCACTTACTTTGGTTAACTCACCTTACCTAATAAAAGCACATTTCCCCCACATAAAATTAACATCATCACAAAGAGTTTTACCCATTAAATCAAGGTTTTCTAAGACATCAACATTAAGGAAATCCGACTCAATATCTTCGAGCAAACCTAAAAATTCATTCAACTTCCAAGCACAAACTCTAAGGACAACATCTCTCATGTCCATAACCGCATCCTCAACGGTGGTACTAGATTGATACACATGATAAAATTCTCTAACCATTGTCTCATTATCAATTCCTATCATGTCAATCCAAGTATTCCATTTTCTTTACATAATAACCTTATGAACATAATAATCAATACAAGAGTTCAAGTCAATACTTCTTTCTTGAATAATCTTTTTACTACCAAAGATTCCCAAACTTTTCATCTTGCTAGCTTTGGAAACCTTGGACGAAGAAGTAGACTTTGACTTGTCAATAGGATTTGAAGGATTAGAAACACCAACTTTCTTAGCCTTTCCCATGACCTTGTATCACACAAACACTAAAAACAAAATGAGTGGAAACATAGAAACAAATTAGTGACCAATAAACATATACAAAGGCAAAAACATTATTTTCAACAAATCATCATACATATAAGAATTTATCATAGCATCTCCAAGATTTATCAAAAATAAGAATAATACCAACAAATAACAACCTTGAAGAACATGTGAACATGTCATAAAAGAGAACACAAATTTAGCATATTATACTCCCCCTTGACAAATGCCTCATCTAAAATCAAGATAGACAAATGTTCACAAAAATCACCACACATTCACATCACAAGCAATTTTAATAGATTTGCAAATTAAGCTTCACATATCAAAGAGAGTTACACCAAGATTTTTAATCACTCTCATATGTCATCAAAAATTGCTAAAGTATAAAAATACTAAATAAGTAAAAGTGAGTGTGTGAAGATTTTGCTTCAAGTATATGAAAAGAAGTAGTTTGATAATCAAGCATGCAAACATTCTCAACATCTATTCATCTTAGGCCTTTCCATAAAAAGGTCAAACCAGTTATCATCCGAAATTTTGCTTATAAAGAGAATAGATTTCAACATGTGAGCGTGTGTGTGCATGTGGCTCGTCAACCCATTTCTATTTGTCAACCCGAGCACATTTGATTATTCAACTATACTCTAAAAGCCTTTTTTTTATTATTATTTAAGCTTGAATCAAAGCTTTTTTATTTTTATTTTTTATTTTTATGATTCATTTCAACACTTCTTTGATTTTTCTAACAAAAACATATACTCCTCATGGTGGCTTTCACTCATCACAATGGCGTAGCCCTTTCCTACATTGGGCGGCTGCACAACTAAGGTGTGTAGCCCTTTCCATGAGGGTGCTCATTGAGTTCTATGTTGCCGAAGCAAATGGATACCAAGCATTGGTCATTTTTAAATGTACTAGTCCTTAGAACTTCAAGGTGTATCCAAAGCTAACATCAATCAAACTGAACATACTTAACAAGACATACAAGAGAAGCAAAGTGCATTTTTGAAATCAAAATTTAAGGCTTAAAAGCACATGATCAAGAAGCAAGTAAAAAGACTTACTTAAAATCTTTACTTCTCAAGAGAGTAGCTATCAAAGAATATGAAGCTCATATTTTTCAAAATTAGCCACTCAACAATCATACAAATAATAACACACATCATGAATAAGATCAATGTGAACACTTATCACCAAAAGATCTTAAACTAGCAAATGTTAAAGAGGACCATATAAACACTATACTAGTTCTCAATTATGACATGCTTCATGAATGTGGTACAAACAATGAGTTGATAGATGAAAAATCAAGTAAGCAAGCAATATGATATAGAGATACCTTCGCAAGCTATTTTCATCAAATGCAAGGCCTTCAGCCTTTTTATGAGTCCTCTTGGCTTGTAAGTCCTCATGACTACAAGTTATAGGTGTGTCGCTTCCAAGAGACTAAAAACTATGCAAATCAACTCAAACAACAAAAAAAATGATTTTCTCTAAAAGTCTTTGTAAGGATTCCCTTTAATTGATTGGCTTATTTCGTGGTCAAACCACATGTTGGGGTTTGGTTGTAAGGGTAGTCTAGGTGATTAGTTGAAGATCAAGACCCTTTCCAAGACCTCAAGGTTGATAAGCACCAAAGGTAAAATTCTATGTGCTTACTTGTCTTGAAGAGATAGTTGCACACACTCACAACTCATGCATATGTTTAATCCTTGTATGTTGTGTGTCTTATTTGTGTGCCTTAATGCTCATTAACATCTCTTCTTGCATGTTAGTTTGATTGCATCTTGTATATCCAATTGCCTTGTCATGCTTACACTTAGGATTGCATTTTTGCACTAGGCGCTCCCAAAAGCGCTCTACGAACAGCCTCCGTTGGGGCGCTGTACAGACCTGATCGATTTAATTCGAGCGCTGTAGAGGCGCTCTACAAAGCGCTCTACGTAGAGCGACCTCTCTGATGGCGCTCTACAAAGCGCTCTACGTAGAACGCCCCTCTGTTTTCTCGCGAGAACAGAGCAGGGGGCTCTACAAAGCGCTCTACGTAGAGCGCCCATGGCAAAATTGTGGTGTCACTTATCAAAACGACCACACTTCATCTTGACACCCTATATATATGCCTCTTTGACTTTAGGTCAATTAAGTGAGTTGATTTTCTGATTTCATACTTAGAACATTTTTCAAGAGAAGAAAATTACAAAGAACTCACCTTTAACCACTCAAATCAAACCCCTTTTGCATCAAATTTCATATTGCATCTTCTATGTCTATATAGAGTGCATCCATGTATGGGTTTGCATCATCACAACTTGCTTGGTAAGATTTTGATTAATTTCATCTTATTTTAGTATTTTAAATACCAAGCCATCTCTTTTAAATTACTTGTATGTTTTAGATCATATGCTAAATACAAGTTAGAGATTATTTGTGATGAAAATGATTGAGTGTTGTTTTTGATAGATATCTAGGTTTTTATAATCTATGATTATCTATGCTATTTGACATGTCATTTAGCCATTAATATCTAGGATTGCTTTAATTGCAAATTCATCATCCTAGGTAAGCATCTAGAGTACCCTAGCTCTATATTGCATATTTGGATATCATTGCATATTCACATAGGATTGTGCATCTCTTTTGAGAGATTGAAGTCTTGTGTGATTGACCGGGATTAGGTCGGACACCGGGAACAGGTGGTCACATAAGCAAGTAGGACTAGAGCCACTTTTGAAGGCCCGCGTGGTAGAATTGGGGGGTTATTGACCGGAGTGTTAGACGAGGTCTACATAGGTTGTAAACTCCATTTCAATTAGTGGATTTCGAGGTCCGAGTGTGGCGCACTAAACAGCCCGTGGTTTTTCCCAGTGGTTGGGTTTTCCACGTAAACATCAAGTGTCATTTATTATTTCCGCATCTTATTACACTTGTATGTATTGTTGACTTGCTAGGGGTATTTTCGTAAAATTGACATGCACGCGAAAATTGGGTAAAAATTAGATAAAATCTATTCACCCCCCTCTAGCTTTATATTAAACACGCCTCCAGAACTTTCAATTGGTATCAGAGCGGGTTCCTAGATATACTTAGGTGATCCTTTGCTCATTGTTGGTGTGTTTTGCATTTTGTATGTTTGTTTGATTTCTTCATACATTTTGCATTCTTCTCATTTGCATTCATTCAACGCAAACACTATGAGTGATTTCGTGAGAGAAGATATTGACTCCGTTGAGGAGATGCCTCTCTTACTAGAGAGATTTAGGAGATTTGTGAAATTAACCACCTCACCTCCTAAGAAGAAGTTGACCACCTCACCTCCTAAGAAGAAGAAGACAATTGCTTTGGAGACTTCGAAGCATGACAAGAATGAGGGTATCTCTATTGAAGACATGGGACTCAATGACAAGTCAAACCAAGGAGTGTCTTCAAGAGAGGGGATTCAGTGCTACGAATGTGGAGGATTCGGGCATTTCTCCCCGAAGTGTGGAAACTTGAAGGATAGAAGAAAAGGGAAGGCGTTGGCCACCTTATGGGATAAATATGAAGATGACGAAAATCCTTCAAGTGATGAAGAACTTGCCATCATCTACACGAAATTTGGAGCCAAGAGTGTAGAGGTTGAAGAAGATGGCAAAGTTGCTTTTCCTTGTGATCCCCAAGAAGAACTAGGTATAGAAGTAGTTGGTGTAGCTACTCATCGGGATTTGGCTCATTCCTCATCAAGAGAAAAATTTGATGATCTTGATGAAGGAGATGACTCCATTGGTGAAATGGAGAATAGAGGAGATGACACAAGTGTTGAATATTTGTCATCTAACTCCACAAATGGATATGTGGAGGGTATGGATCCTAATGACTACAAAGTCAAAGTTGAGAGCTCGATGATGAGGAACAAGGAAGAAATTAGAAGATTAAAAGAAGAGAATCTAGAGCTTTCAACACTAGTAGACCACTTGTGTGAAGAAGTGGTGAGATCCATGGCGGATGAAGATAAGCTAAAAGAAGACTTAGTCTTATCTAAGAGGAGAGAAGAAGAGCTGAAAAGAGAGCTTGAAGAAGTTAAGGTCTTAATGGCTAAGATGACTTCAAGCACCAAGATGCTTGACCACATGTTGGGAGTAGGAAGAAAGCCAAGTGACAAGAGAGGTCTTGGCTACATTGATGACAAGGATGCCTCCTCCACAAGCAAGACATCCTTGGTCATGGACATGGACTTTAATATGTCCCCTCCTCCTCAACACCCTAGGAACAAGATTGACCTAGGAGAGTGTTCAAGAAGTGCCCAAGTGTTTGAGGCACCAAAAGGTCAAGCTCAAGCTCACACCCAAAGGGCTCCTCACACTATCTTCCCTCAAACTCAAAAACAACATGGGAAGAGTTCAGTCATGCAAGCTCAGACAAGCAAGCAACCTCGTCTTGGTTATCAATAAAGGAGGAGAGATCATATCCAACAACCAAGACAACCACAACGACTAGGGAAAGCACCTATCCATGCTAAAGGGAATGGTATGATTCCTAACTTTATTCCCACTTGTCATTTTTGTGGTATTGTTGGTCATATTAGACCAAGTTGCTTGCATTACATTGAAATGTGTAGAGCTAAAAGCATGTCTGACAAGAAAAAGGCTAGAGCTAAGATGCTTCATAAAAAGGAAGAAAATCATTTGCATGATCCTTTTTCATCTTGTACTCTAGAACCTTTATCCACTAGGATTGACTTTGTGTCACCTAAGTGGATTAAAAATGATGAACCCGCTTGCTACGAGACTAACAAGTCTCAAATAGGTTCAACTAAGTCCAAAGGACTTGGTAGGTCCATAGGACCTCATACCCTTCTTTGAAGAGGTATGGAATATTGACCCCATATTGGGAACTTAAGCAAAGAGAGCTATTTTGCATTCTTGTCACTTGCAAAAAATGTGAAATATCTTATGCTTCTCTTTTTGTTGCTTGAGTTAGCTTGGTTACACTATGTATATATATTTTCTATTCAATAAGTGTGATCAATGCTTGTATTGCAATCCAAGTCATATTTATGTTCAAACATGCATTTTTGGACTAGGAGATATTTACATAGGATATAATTTGAATGACCTATAATGATCTCCATGACATGATGATTGTTAAATGACATGCTAAATGTTAATCTTGAAAAGCATGTTTTGGTGATTGCAATTTTTAAATGCATAACATGTGTGAAAAAGCTTATGAGACTCAAATGAAAAAGGATCTTGTATCCATTCAAGGATTTTAAAATCCAAATGTCTCTCTTTCTTTATTGGTTAAACATGTCTACTATCATACGGATATCTTATCCGGAAAAATCAAATAGGGTGCAAAGTCGCTCATGACATGTTTGGCTTATAAAGTTGGATATAGTTGTTCTTAAATTAAAATCAATGAAAACCTATATCCTTGCTTCTCTCATGACATTGGTGAAATTGGTTTGAATTCATATTAAAAACCTTTGTCATTTGCTTTGCCAAATACCATGGTATTTGGACTTAAATGCTACATGTCTTGTATGCAAAGCAATTTTTTGATTCACACATTTTCCTTAATTAAATCTCCTTGTTTCTCTCCAATTAATTGAGATTGCATAAAGTGACTTATATTGATTATGCAAATATTTAGAATGCTACTATCTCTCTTTGCCTTGAGTGACCCGATTGGGGACTACTCCTTTGTCTATATCATGACAAAAAGGGGGAGTAGGTTGTGGTAAGGGGAGTTGCAAATTGTAGTAGCAATTGTGCATGTTGGGGAGAATACTTATTGAGGGGGAGTAACCCTTTGAGGGGAAGCATTTGCACATACATACATTGCATGATGTTGTACTTAAATTCTTAAATGCAAATGCTTGTTTAATCTCACTTGATTCATCTCACCTTTTCTTGTATTGGAAAGTATAGAAACCTTGTTTTTCAGGGATTGATTATTCTACAAGAGATTGAAGACTTCAAGTTTATTTTACCTTATCTCTTTGTAATGTAGAATATCATTATAGACCCGTAGTTTCTATTTTGTTGTGAGGAATCATTGTGAGTGGTGGTTTTGTCACGAAATAGCCAAAGGGGGAGATTGTAAGGATTCCCTTTAATTGATTGGCTTATTTCGTGGTCAAACCACATGTTGGGGTTTGGTTGTAAGGGTAGTCTAGGTGATTAGTTGAAGATCAAGACCATTTCCAAGACCTCAAGGTTGATAAGCACCAAAGGTAAAATTCTATGTGCTTACTTGTCTTGAAGAGATAGTTGCACACACTCACAACTCATGCATATGTTTAATCCTTGTATGTTGTGTGTCTTATTTGTGTGCCTTAATGCTCATTAACATCTCTTCTTGCATGTTAGTTTGATTGCATCTTGCATATCCAATTGCCTTGTCATGCTTAGACTTAGGATTGCATTTTTGCACTAGGCGCTCCCAAAAGCGCTCTACGAATAGCCCCCGTTGGGGCGCTGTACAGACCTGATCGATTTAATTCGAGCGCTGTAGAGGCGTTCTACAAAGCGCTCTACGTAGAGCGACCTCTCTGATGGCGCTCTACAAAGCGCTCTACGTAGAACGCCCCTCTGTTTTCTCGCGAGAACAGAGCAGGGGGCTCTACAAAGCGCTCTACGTAGAGCGCCCATGGCAAAATTGTGGTGTCACTTATCAAAACGACCACACTTCATCTTGACACCCTATATATATGCCTCTTTGACTTTAGGTCAATTAAGTGAGTTGATTTTCTGATTTCATACTTAGAACATTTTTCAAGAGAAGAAAATTACAAAGAACTCACCTTTAACCACTCAAATCAAACCCCTTTTGCATCAAATTTCATATTGCATCTTCTATGTCTATATAGAGTGCATCCATGTATGGGTTTGCATCATCACAACTTGCTTGGTAAGATTTTGATTAATTTCATCTTATTTTAGTATTTTAAATACCAAGCCATCTCTTTTAAATTACTTGTATGTTTTAGATCATATGCTAAATACAAGTTAGAGATTATTTGTGATGAAAATGATTGAGTGTTGTTTTTGATAGATATCTAGGTTTTTATAATCTATGATTATCTATGCTATTTGACATGTCATTTAGCCATTAATATCTAGGATTGCTTTAATTGCAAATTCATCATCCTAGGTAAGCATCTAGAGTACCCTAGCTCTATATTGCATATTTGGATATCATTGCATATTCACATAGGGTTGTGCATCTCTTTTGAGAGATTGAAGTCTTGTGTGATTGACCGGGATTAGGTCGGACACCGGGAACAGGTGGTCACATAAGCAAGTAGGACTAGAGCCACTTTTAAAGGCCCGCGTGGTAGAATTGGGGGGTTATTGACCGGAGTGTTAGACGAGGTCTACATAGGTTGTAAACTCCATTTCAATTAGTGGATTTCGAGGTCCGAGTGTGGCGCACTAAACAGCCCGTGGTTTTTCCCAGTGGTTGGGTTTTCCACATAAACATCAAGTGTCATTTATTATTTCCGCATCTTATTACACTTGTATGTATTGTTGACTTGCTAGGGGTATTTTCGTTAAAATTGACATGCACGCGAAAATTAGGTAAAAATTAGATAAAATCTATTCACTCCCCTCTAGCTTTATATTAAACACGCCTCCAGAACTTTCAGTCTTAATATGATTGTCACCATATAGATTAAAAAAAAAAACTTCTCAAAAGTTAATCAACAAATTTGACCATCAAAATAATCAATGTGAGATAGCTAAATTCATGTCAAGTTATAGAGATACAAAGCAAACAAGCTAAGCTTCTTAACAACAAAACACTAGTCTTAAAGCTAACTCACATGTGCAACTTACACTAATGGTAAGAGCACTCACCCTTGACAAATTTAGTCTTGGGTGAATTTACACGAACATTATCAAGATTCTCTTTGACCACAATGTTGAACCTAGAGTAAAGTTCTTCCACAACTTGATTCACAATAATATCATTAAAACTCCTCTTGTTAACATTGTTAGCAACACATGCATTGTCAAATTTTGAAGGTTATGCATTCTTCACCTTCCGAACATTCTTAACATGCTTTGAGATGTTATCATGCTTTCCATATTCAAAAGCTTTAGCATGCATAAAATGAGATTCAATCTCTCTATTCCTAGATGCATTTTCTAAGTTGCAATAATCAATGAATTTGTAGCACTTGGGCTTGATATGACCTATGGTATTGCAAAAATGACATATGGGAACAAAAGGAGAGATTTTACCTTCCGGAGTTGGAGAAGCACAAATGTGAGTTTCAAGGGGTACCTTATTCTTCAACTTGTTCTTCTTCTTGGAACGTCTCTTCTTAGGAGTTTTTTCTTCAACAATGACTTTGCTTGTAGGAAGTGATACTTCTATGAGCTTCTCTTCAACCACCACGTCACTTGAGCTTCCTAAGGACATGTTAGAGATTATCCTATCCTTTTTAAGCACAATACCCTCAACTTTACAAAGCTTCTTAGCAAGAGCATTCTTTTCACCCAAGAGCCTACAAGTTGTAGCAACAAACTCATCCACTTGTAGCTTGATCAAATCATCCTTCTCATCAACCTCTCTTAAGGCTATCTTCAACTTCTCCTCAAGAAACTTCACCTTAGCCAAAAGATCAATGTAGGTTGGATTACTATTTAAACACTCTTGATGATTTGGATCAACCTCCTTATCCAACGAATCTTGATTCACATCCTCTAAAGTAGAGTGAAAAGCCATGAATGCAACAAAGTTGCTCACCAACTCTTCTTCACTAGAAGACTCATCACTTGAGCTCTCCTCATCACTAGAGACATCATCACTCCATGTCGATTTCTTCATTATGTTGCTTGAGTAAGTGATCAAATCTAAATTGATTATCCTTTGGAACACAAGAACATCTTCTTCTTTGCTTTTATAACTAACACTCTTTCAAGTTTATCAACAAAGTTGTTAGTAGACAAATGCAATGAAAAACAAGAAGAACCTTTTCCACAACAAATAAAGAAGGACAACTATGACACAAAAACCTAAGCAATTCACTCGTAAGTATAAACCGGATCTCATCGAGTGCCGTCCGACGACCCGCTTTGATACCAATTGAAAGTATACAAACGTAGTTAAATTGCTTAAGGCATACTTAGAGGGGGGTGAATAGGTTTTTACGCCTTTTTCCAATCCCTTGAACAAACTTTCGTTTGTCCCTCAAGGTAGCCTTACTCACAACAAATAAACCAAGAAAGACATACATAGACAATATGTGAATGTAATCATGTGGACAAAGTCTATGTATATCACCTAGTTGTATGAGGTATAAGAACAAATAAACTCAACAACAAAGAATACTTGTATTTCAATAGATGTTCAATGAGTTACAAGAGTGATCAAATATCACTATACAAAATTACAATATACAAAAGAATCATATATACAAAAATGATCAAAAGAATGAATCCACAAATCACACTTTACAAAATCTTGCTCCACTATACATCACAAGTGAATAATATGAAACAAGATAATAACATACATAAATAAAGTATAAAAGATAGAGATTTGAAGAATTAACACAAGAGATTTTTTAACGTGGTAAAACCTCCAAGGAGGAAACATCCACGAGTTGAACTACAACCGTTGGGTACTATATATATTGGATGATAAAAATAGAGAATTCACAAAGTGACTAATCTTTAGCTTACCCAACCTAGTGGAGTCTAAGTCTACCCAACCCTATTGGAAAGTGTTAGGTTTTTATTTTGTGTTGGCATGTATTCCATATCAAAACGTGTTTCTCTTGTAATGTTTAGTGGTCCATGTGTTGAAGATTTAAGAAGACAAAGAAAGCCTTGGCCACAATTCATGCAAGATGCCGGCTTCAAAGAGGTATGTGCTTCATCGATCTACAAAGATATATATAAGAACTCATATCTCTTACAAGGCTAGGCACATACACACATGGCATCCTTGTGTGTTCCTTCATGATTACATATCATTTATATATCACTTTCACACACTTGATAATGTATGCTCGTGCATTTATACTATCTTGACAATCTTTGCTTATTGCATGTTCTAAGACTATGTTTAGGAAATAGCATATATGTGTGTCTTTGTGTTTGTATGTTTCCATATTTTTGTATTTGGACTTGATTATATTCTATTATGATTCCTTATTGAGTTCCGGTCATTTTGGTTACTCATTCACTTAGTTTTGAGTCCAAACGATGTAGCTACGCTATTTTTCGTTCTCATTCGTTGAGTTGACTTCATCGTCATTTTCCGAGATGATTTCTCAACCATTTTTCAAAGTTTCATAGTCATCATCGTGCGTGAGGGTGTCACGATTTGTAATCTAAAAACGGATTTGAAATCAGAGTTCGGAGGCCCGAATACGGCTGAAGAACGCGATACATGCACGGGAGAGCTAATGAGGCCAAGTGGCCAAGCTAGGCCACCCCATGTGGAGCCCGTGGGGCCCACGGCTAGACTAGCTCTCTAGTCCCATGTGGCCCACGAGCCCCACACGGGCCTGAGCTGAAGTGGCTCATTTTGGTTGGCCAAAATCTCTCTTCTCTCTCCTTCCTTTTAAATTCCCAAATTCCCTCCATTTCTTTTTCAAGAAGAAAAATTGTAAATCCCGTCAGAATTTTTCTCTCCAATTTTCTCACCTTCCAAACACCATAACTTTCTCATACGAAGTTGGAATTGAGTGATTCAAGTTGGAAATTGTTCGTAATCGAGTCCTCTACCTTTTCCATGTGGTTTGGTAGCTGTTTGATCGATTTTTCTGGTGATTCAACATAGAAAACCGAATCAGCTCGTGAATCCAAGGTATTGGTCTTACCTTTGGGATTTCTTTCTTTTTAACCTTCAATTTGCTTGGGGTTTCTTCTTCTATATATACTTGTATGTTTGGTGAATGCTATTGAGAAAGATGGCTTCATAATCAATCTTAATCAAAAGTCTATTTAGAGACATTTGTGAACTAGTTTCTTTGATTCTAGGTTTTTCACATGATTGTGAGTTGTATTGTGATTAGGTTGATATCTTAGGTTATTTGTGACTTGATTGAATCAATTTTGTGATAAATGACCTTGAGATTTGTTTTGATCCTTTGATTGATGAAATCTAGGATTATTGTATTTGTATGTGTTTTAGAGCTATCTAGGATTTAATTGATTTACATCTTAAATCCTTGCTCTATATTTTTGGCTAGAATATTGATTGATTTGATCTCATGACTCTAGCATTTTATTTTATAATTATAGCATCTTGAACTTGTACTTCATGAATATATATTGTTCAAGTATTGTATGTGTGAATGAGACTTTGAGCTCTATGCGTTTGGTGTTTACACATGCTTTAGGTTTTATTCTTGTATTTTGCATCTAAACTTTTATTACTTGTGATATCACATGTTTAGGGCTAGTTGTACCATGGAATATATTGATCACATGTTCTATGTTGAATTGATTGTTTGCATCATTTGCATTCACATGATCACACTAGGAAGTCCTTGTAAAAGACATGAAATCTTGGTTAGAGTCGGGATGACTCGGATAGCCAAGCAAGAAGACTTGTCTAGAGTCGGAAGGACTCGGATAGGCAAGCAAGAAGTCATGGCTAGAGTCAGGAGGACTCGGATAGTCATGCATGGGAGGTTCCCTAAAGGCATGAGTGCCTTGGATAGGGAGTTGGCTATTATATTGGTAGGCCTAGGCGTATGGTTAGACATAGACTCCAAAAGAGCGGGGTACACGGGAGGTGTATGCACTCTTGAGGAATTTCTAATCTTCCATCGATGTTGATTTTGTGTGTTGTCCAATATATGGTGGTTCCGCATCATTGAGGGATTTCATACTTTCCAATAGGGTTGGGTAGACTTAGACTTCACTAGGTTGGGTGAGCTAAAGATTGGTCACTTTGTGGATTCTCTATTTTTATCATCTAATAAATATAGTACCCAATGGTTGTAGTTCAACCCGTGGATGTTTCCTCCTTGGAGGTTTTACCATGTTAAAAAATCTCTTGTGTTAATTCTTCCTATCTTTATCTCTTATATTTTATTTGTGTATGTTATTATCTTGTTTCATATTATTCACTTGTGATGTATAGTGAAGCAAGTATTTGTAAAGTGTGATTTGTGGATTCATTCTTTTGATCATTTTTGTATGTATGATTCTTTTGTATATTGTAATTTTGTATAGTGACATTTGATCACTCTTGTAACTCATTGAACATTTATTGAAATACAAGTATTCTTTGTTGTTGTGTTTATTTGTTCTTATACCTCATACAACTAAGTGATAGACATATAGACCTTGGTCACATGATTACATCCACATGTTGTCTATGTATGTCCATCTTGGTTTATTTTGTTGTGTGTAAGACTACCTTGAGGGACAAACAAAAGTTTGTTCAAGGGATTGAAAAAGGTGTAAAAACCTATTCACCCCCCCCCCCCCCCCCCCCCCCCCTTTTCTACGTATGCCTTAAGCAATTTAACTACGTTTGTATACTTTCAAAAATTATGAGATCCCTCAATAATGCGGAACCACCATATATTGGACAACACACAAAACCAACATCGATGGAAGATTAGAAATTCCTCAAGAGTGCATACACCTCCCGTGTACCCCGCTCTTTTGGAGTCTATGTCTAATCATACGCCTAGGCCTACCAATATAATAGCCAACTCTCTATCCAAGGCACTTATGCCTTTAGGGAGCCTCCCATGCATGACTATCCGAGTCCTCCCGACTCTAGCCATGACTTCTTGCTTGCCTATCCGAGTCCTTCCGACTCTAGACAAGTCTTCTTGCTTGGCTATCCGAGTCATCCCGACTCTAACCAAGACTTCATGTCTTTTACAAAGACTTCATAGTGTGATCATGTGAATGCAAATGATGCAAACAACCAATTCAACATAGAACATGTGATCAATACATTTCATGGTACAACTAGACCTAAACATGTGATAACACAAGTAATAAAAGTCTAGATGCAAAAACAAGAATAAAACCTAGAGCATGTGTAAACACCTAACACATAAAGCTCATAGTCTCATTCACACATACAACACTTGAACAATCCATATTCATGAAGTACAAGTTCAAGATGCTATAAACATACAATAAAATGCTAGAATCATGAAATCAATTCAATCAATATTCTAGCCAAAGATTTAGAGCAAGGATTAAAAGATAAATCAATTAAACCCTAGATAGCTCTAAAAACACATACAAATACAATAATCCTATATTTCATCAATCAAAGGATCAAAACACATCTCAAGGTTATTTATCACAAAATTGATTCAATTAAGTCACAAACAACCTAAGATATCAACCTAATCACAATACAACTCACAATCATGTGAAAAACCTAGAATCAAATAAACTAGTTCACAAATGTCTCTAAATAGACTTTTGATTAGGATTGATTGTGAAGCTATCTTTCTCAATAATATTCACCAAACATACAAGTATATATAGAAGAAGAAACCCCAAGCAAATTGAAGGTTATAAAAGAAGAAATCCCAAAGATATGACCAATACCTTAGATTCACGAGCTGGTTCAGTTTTCTATGTGGAACCACTAGAAACATCAATCAAACAGCTACCAAACCACTTGGAAAAGGTAGAGGACTCAATTATGAACAATATACAACTTGAATCACTCAATTCTGACTTTGTATGAGAAAGTTATGGTGTTTGGAAGGTGAGAAAATTGGAGAGGAAAAATCTGACAGATTGTAACTTTTCTTCTTTTTAAAATGAAAATGGAGGGAGAAAGAGTATTTAAATGGAGAGAGAAGAAGGATTTTTGGCCAATCAAAATAGGCCACCTCAGCCCTAGGCCGTGTGCGGCGTGTGGGCCACACAGGACCAGAGAGCTGGTCTGGCCGTGGGCCCCACGGCCTCCACACGGGGTGGCCTAGGTTGGCCACTTGGCCTCACTATCTCTCCCTCGCACCTCTCGCGTTCGTTGGCCGTATTCGGGCCTCCGAACTCCGATTTTGAATCCGTTTTCAGATTACAAATCATGACTCCCTCATGCACGACGAAGACTATGAAACTTTGACAAAAGGTTGAGAATTCATCTCGGAAAGCGACGACGAACATAACTCAAAGAATGAGAACGAAAAATAGCGTAGCTACATCGTTTGGACTCAAAACTAAGTGAATGAGTAACCGAAACTACCGAAACTCAATAAGGAATCATAATAAAACATATTCAAGTCCAAATACAAAAATACAGAAACATTCAAACATAAAGACACACACATATGCTATTTCCTAGACATAGTACTAGAACATGCAACAAGCAAAGATTGTCAAGATAGTATAAATGCATGAGCATACATTTTCAAGTGTGTGAAAGTGATATATAAATGATGTTTAACCATGAAGGAACACACAAGAATGCTATGTGTGTGTGTGCTTAGCCTTGTAAGAGATATGAGGTCTTATATATACCTTTGTAGATCAATGAAGCACATATCTCTTTGAAGCTGACATCTTGCATGAATTGTGGCCAAGACTTTCTTTGTCTTCTTGAATCTTCAACACTAGGACCACTAAACATTACAAGAGAAACACGCTTTGATATGGAATATATGCCAACACAAACCAAAAACCTAATACATTTCCATGAGGCATAGTTCACCCCAGTGAGCAAAGGGGGTCTTGTACTTGAGGCTCACTCGTTTCCAACTTCGTTCCCACTCATAGTGTTTCGGTGTATGAATGAGATGAATGTAAACAACCAAACAAGGCAAACAAGACACACTAACTAAATGCAAACTAATGCAAGACACTCTAATGAGGGCAAGGAATCCCCTAATTATGTTAAGGAACCTGCTCTGATACCAATTGAAATATATATATATATATATATATTATGTGTTTAAATAAACCTAGAAGGGAGGGGGGTGAATAGGTTTTAACTAAATTAAACGCCAATTTTTCAGTTAATCAATATTAATCACAAACACCCCTAATGTCTAACATAAACCATCATGTAATGTAAGTGCGAAAAATAATGGCAAAGACACAATGATTTGTTTTACGTGAGAAAACTCCAAGAGGGTAAAAACTCACGGGTATAATTGCCAATCAAACCCTAAAATCCATTATTTGCAAAATCGATTACAATCTAGGTTGACCACATCACACCCATTCGATTACTAATCCGTCTTTGCTACCCTCATGCCTTTAATAGTGATTCTAGGCTCTTGCTTGTAAAATACCCACAATAATACAAGACTTAACTCTCAATAGAAGAGAAATGCAACCTAATGTGAATATAAACAATATTCAAAGTGCATAAATGCAAGGTCAAAACATTTAATGCTTATCTAGCCATGGATGAACAAGTCAAACAATCCTAAATATCATGTTGCTATATGACAAGCATACAATTTAGCTATATAAGCAAATAAAACCCTAGATGCAATAGCTATCATGAACAAAGCCCAACAAACAACACAAAATCTCAACTTTTAGATAAGAAACTTAATCTAGATGCAAACAAGTCATAAAAGAGATTTCTTGTTAAACAAGAACACTAAGATGAATGAAGATGGTGTTCTACTTACCAAGTCATGTGTGTTGAAGATAACACATGAAGAACACAACCTAGATGATGCTAGATAATGTTTGAAACAAGAATGGATGATGGGTATTTGAGTTTTGGTTGATAAAAATAAAAATCTTGATAGCTTTTCATGCAAGGCACTCTCAAGCTCTTAAGAAACTCAAATTATAAGCTCTTAGATGAAATGGGGAAGATAAGAATGTTTATATAGCAAATCAAAATGAAACGACATCGTTTCGTCAAAACAGGGCTCGATCGTTGTGGGTACAGCGATTATGATAGCCATATCGGTTATGACAGCGGTCACCACTGTTAAGCCATCACTGTGGAAACCAAGAGCTTTACTCACAGTGGTTGATAGTGGTCACCTCTAGACAGCGTTCCAGTAAATGCTAGGCGCTAGTCGGGCGGTGGACCAATACCTAGCGCCTAGGCAGTCTAGTCTGAGCTAGGCAGTCTAGTCTGAGCCTAGGCGGATTTCTAGGCAGTCGAAATTTTTATTTATTTATTTTTATTTTCCCTACCTATAAAACCGATAATAAAAGTATAAAACTCATATTACGACCATATTCAATCAAAATCATCAACATCTAGTCCTAAGTTATTTGATATTGACATATCGTAGGAGATGGATCTATGTTTGAATTTGATGAAAATTCATTTACAGATGAAAAACGAAACCTAAGTTGTTTTTTTTTTTTTTTCTTCTAATGGTACAAAATTCATTTTTTTTCACCTACCATTATGGGACAAGTGGCAACATATGAAGAAAGCATGTGTGATATGCAATTGATAGGTGTCATGTGAATATGTGATTAGTGGAAAAAAAAAAAAAAAAAAAAAAAAAAAAAGAGCAAAACACAGAGAAATTTTTTTGAGTTTGACTTCTTGACTATAGTATAAAAGCACTTATTTTCCACTTTCAGACAATCCCTAATGCGCAGCTTCTCTTGAAAATTTGAAATCTCTCCTTCTCTCTCATCAATCCTCTGACTTCTCTCTAAAAAACCATCACCAAATATCTTCCAAATCATATGATCTCCACCCAGATCATAATACTAACTGTTATCCTAAAAAATTCATCGGGAGTTTCCCGGGATAACCTGGACCACGACGTACAGGTGCGCTGCCACTGGTCCGGACCAGGTAGGGGGTGACTCCTCTCCTCCCGGAGTAGATACTAGAGGAGGCCCTGGGTCCAGTTGCCAGGGACCGATACAATGCGATAGGACTGGGCCTACAAGGAGGGGTGAGGTCAAGATAGTGTATTTAGGGAGTGTGACAGGGATAGCTTACTACAGTAAATGAGAGGACCTTTTTATTATTTAACGATGGGATACATCAGGAATCGCTACACATGCTATGGCCAGTTATTACAACGAAACAAATAGCATAGACACCAGGTACATCATCATACATGGGGGTTGAAACTAAAGGTAAGGCTAGCGAGGTGGAGTAAACTTAATAGAGCTTGAATTAGACGGGGTAGTAGCCAAATAGGATCACACATAGGAGCTTGGGTTAGGTGAGGTAGTAGCCAAGTAGGATCACGCATAGGAGTTTGGGTTAAGCGAGGTAGTAACCAAGTAGGATCACACATTGGAGCTTGGGTTAGGCGAGGTAGTAGCCAAGTAGGATCACACACAGGAGCTTGGGTTAGGCGAGGTAGTAGCTAAGTAGATGTCTAGGTTTTCAAGTGCCAACCCCTTATTCTTGGAATGTAGGGGTATTTATAGTGTCTTTCATAGGGGGGTAGATGGAGGTAGCTTATTTAGGTGGGAATCCTTGACTCCATCTCCATCGTTCCCTCCAGCCAATGATCACAGTGGTGAAAAATCGAGGGTCAGGATCGTGCCACCGGGGTTCCTCCCTTATCGGGGCCTTGGTTTTGCTAGGTAGGAGCTTTAGTCCCTAGGGCAAAATTGGCGGGGATGATCCTAGCCTCTACTTTTGAGCAAAGCCATGGTAGCCACATGCCTCGGAGGGCCTTGATCACTCCACCTAGGCCTTAGGTCCATATAAGCGGTTCTGTAAGGCTGAGATGGTGAACATATGGTACTTCCGGGGATTTTGATTGGTCGGATGGGGTCATTGCAATAGTGGGAGGTCGTTATCAAAATATGGGTTGGTGGGGGATAATGTCAGCGCCTATCCCGCTGCACACTGTCAGGCACCCTCCTCCACCATTTCCTTTTTCATGCTTGCTGGGTTCTTGTGAACGTTTTGCTAGGGAAATACAATATCTCCTTTCGTGTATAAGATAGTTGACCTCCAACTAGGGCTGAGATAGAGGGAGGCTCAACCGTTGATGTAGTGTGGACAACAAATGATCTCAACCGTAGGCTGTTTATCTTTCCCCATTTATGTGTGCTACTTCGTATTAATGAGCTGGAGCTGGGGCATTGCAGGTTGTCTCCAATCCCTTATTTCTCCCATGTGAGCTGGGGTGAGGGTTGGCATCAACCCTTGGAAAGGTTGGGACTTGCTAGCTGTTGTGGTCAATTTCAGCCTTTGGAGCGGTGGTCATTAAAGTGTTCCTAAGAATTTTCCTCAAATGGGGGCATTTTCTGTTGAAGGGACGGGTTATGCTTGACTAGGTAGGCACTACTTAGGATGGTTCCTGGCCGCGCTGGAAGCTGGCAGTGGGCTCTGTAGTGAACCATGTCCTTCCTCCTATTAGGCGCTCTAGGGGAGCCGGATTCTTAACGGGCCGTGCTCGGGGAGGCAGGGTCCTTGGAGACATTCTAGGGAGACTGGGTCCTCGATGGATTGCGATGAGGTCAGGTGTACCAAGGCAGTGCAGTATATGATAGACCGGGTCCTTCTTCTCACTAGGTGCTTTAGGGGGGTAGGGGCTACTTCCATGGCTGGTGCCATGGGGTGGCAAGGCTCTCTAATTGGAAAAGCTCTTCCTTGAATTAATTGCCCATTTTTCCGGTTAACAGAAGTCCCTCCCGCCTAGAATGTTAATGGTATCGCTGAACGTTGGAGGCAGGGCATCTGGTCGCATGAAGGGCTTTTCCCGCTTGGATTTTTCTACTTTCCCCTTCTGAATTTATTGGAATTCACTTAAGCGGTTGTGTCTTTTCCCGCAATAAATGCAATAATGATGGCCTTTCTGGATTTGGCATGTTTCTCGGGGTTTGAGCGTCAGCAATGGGACGTTTGCTGTACATCGTTCCACGTGGCACGCACAGATTGGCCAACTCGTCCCATCCGCCTTTTCATCTGGTTTTCCCTAGCCGTCCGATCTCTTGGAGGGTTGGGATCTTCTCGTGTAAAATTTAAACAGTTGCTTTCTTTCTCTATTTAAGGATGGTTTGATCGAAGTCTCTTAATTTTCTCCCGCTTTTTCAATTTCCACTTCTTCTTCTTCACTTCTCACTTCTTCTATTTTTTCACTTTTGCTTCTTGTTGCTTCACTAAAAATGGTGTTTGAGGATTCCAACGTAGAGAAGAATTTCGATTATGGTGGAGAGGACAGTTCCCCGGAGAAGTCTGGACTTTCTTCTAAGAAGCGACGATCCGACGGTGACTCAGCCGCGGGGGGAAGCAGGGCTTGCCCCCGTTCTCATCATTCTGGGTGACATTCTACGATCGGGACCGGGTTTGCCAACTCTCCTTCTTCTCCAGTGCACGTTTCCGATGGGGGAGAGCGGACCAGCCTAGAGGCGCTTTCTAGTGAAGGAGACCGGGATCTTGAGCATGTGGATTTGGGGGGATCCTATCGAGTGATGGCAACTGGAGAGGGAGGGGGTCCTCCTCAGCCTTTTAAGTGTGTTCCCCCCTCGGTGTGTACCGCGGATGTGCTATCCCGGTTTAGGCGTGA
This sequence comes from Acer saccharum, assembly GCA_030490815.1. Classification (NCBI taxonomy): domain Eukaryota; kingdom Viridiplantae; phylum Streptophyta; class Magnoliopsida; order Sapindales; family Sapindaceae; genus Acer; species Acer saccharum. The sequence continues at coordinate 15,546,397 of CM059875.1, read as the reverse complement.
TTTTAACATTCTAGATGACATAGAGCTTCTCCTCCCCACGAAAGACTATGATGCTTAAGCACCTCCTCCTAGTAATCTCCCTATTCATGTGGCAGCTTTTGAGAGGGGGGGGGGGGGGGGGGGGGGGGGGGTTCGCCTCTCGCTCCATCCTATGCTTAGGCGAGCCTTGTGTGCATTTGGGTTGGCCCCAATGTAGTTGGTACCTGGTTTCTAGAGGAACTTGGTTGTTTTCCTTGTGATGTGGCGGGAAGCCATAGGCTCCCGACCTAATCTAGGGGAGCCGGGCTATAGGGAGTTGTGTTCTGTCTTTCAGCTTTCGCCTTTGACGCAGCAACCGGCTGGCCAATATTACCTGTGCTATGTTAATGTTGTTGACTTTGTTGTTCCCGGTACTAGGAGGAAGGATCCGGGATGGAAAAAAGAATGGATCGTGGTGAAAGGGAACTGGGGGGCCTTCGTTCATTGTGGCCATCGAGAGCGTTTGGTCCCTACTTCCTTCGGGCCGCAACCGAAGTGGGCGAAGGAGGAGGAGGATGACGAGGAAGTCATGGGTCTCCTGGCTACTATCAAGCGACTGGGCTACAAGTACCCCGATTTGGAAGGCTACCCTTGGGAGCGGGCTCGAGTGGAGCATTCCCTCTTGGCAATTGATGCAGTTCCAGGTGACTTATTCTTTTGTTTGTATCCTCCCTTTTTGCTATCGTAGTGCCCTTTACTATTTGAAAATTATCCCTATCGATGTTATTTAGGGGAGGAGGGAGTTCGGTGAGAATTCTGATGGTCGCTCAATTTGTAGTTTCCTTTGCAGGTGTCCAACTAGAAGAGGTCATTCTCACCGACTCTGGCGCAACCCAGGCGAAAGCGGGATCTTCTGTTGGCATTGAGACGACCTCGTGTACCCTCTTGAAGTAGGTGAAATCAATGAAAGTCAAGAGGGAGAAGGAGAGTGCTTCAAGTTCGGCTTCCCCCTACCTCTGAAGATGTGCCCACCTTCTTCCAGGTTGGCAGAGCTAAAGACGTGTCTAGGTCGGAGTCGCGATCTACCCAGTTCCCCGGCTTCTAAGCTGCCGTCCTCGGTGCTTCCTTCCGGTTCTTCCACCTCCACCCCTTCCAGGTCTTCTGCACCTCCTCCCCGGCCCTCCTTGAACAAGGGGAAGGGAGTGTTAACATCGGAGAAGGTGCCCTTTGCTCCTCCTAAGGCGAAAAGAGATTCTTTTTCTAGCTTAGATGATATCCTCCGTGCGTTCAAAGAGGCCTACTCCAAGGCAGACTTCTTCCAGCTTACTGTGCTCCAAAGCGCATGAATTGTCCTATAAGGGTTCAGTACTGGCGGCTGAGGTACCTTTTAAATTCTTCCTTCTTCTTTTGTTTGGTTTGGGTGGTCATGCTAAGTGTTAGGCCTACACATTTTTTGTGGTCCTTTTTTTTTTTTTTTTTTTTTTTTTTTTTTTTTTTTTTTTTTTTTTGCAGGTGTTCCGGTACATCTGGCTCTAGGGCAACAAACTGTTTCGCTTCAGGAGGAACATCGCCTAGCGGAAAAGAGGCATGTTAAAGCAGAGAAGGATAGGGTTGAGGTGGAGAAGGTCATCGCTAAGCTTGCTAGGAAGAGGAAAGAGCTAGACACCAAGGCCTCCCAACTGAAAAAGGATTTCAACCAGGTGTAGAAAGAGCTGGAGGCTGAGGTTAACCGGTCCACTCGCCAGGCTCTAGCGCGAAACGAGTTGAAGATTGAGCTGGCCGCTGCTGAGAACCATGCCGTGGAGGCGATTGCTAAGGCGGCGGAAGTGGAAGCCAGGGCAGATAAGTCTTTTGGGGATGGTTATTATCTTGCTCAGCTGTATGTTGCTCAACACACTCCTCCCGATTTCGATCTTTATCAAATTCGTGGCTGGAACAGGGAGGAGATCCTAGCAGGTGCCGATGGTGCGCTCAGAGTGTTGTCAGGGCAACATGTGCCTTCCGAAGGTGGGGATACAGCGAGTAACAGTGATCCAGCTGGGAGCGATAAGAAGGAGCCTGGCGCAACCGGGGATATGCCAGATTATGCTAGTGAGTGGTTCTGCCTCTACCCATCGGGTGAAGTAATCTATGGCGACAACAACATATTTGGCCTGTTTGGCTCCGGCGGGTAGGGGCCCGATTAGGTCTGCTCCCCATACCGCAAAGGGATAGGGGGAGAAGATGATGGATAACCTTTCTAGGGGTTGATGCAAGAGGTTGGCTACCTTTTGGCATGGCATATAGGAGCGGGCATACAAGCGCACATCCTTATGAAGGGTTCGCTAGAAGAATCCCATCCTTAAGACCCGGTGCGCGAGGGCATCTCCTCCTGAGTGATCTCCGTAGTCACTTGAGTGGACCTCCTTCAATGCCCATTTGGCATCAACAAGGTGTAGGCATCTAAGGAGGGGCAAAGGCTTTCCTTTCCGGTACAGGTGCCCCTGCACTAGGCAGTATCGGGTTGACTTTCTCTTTATCGCCCTGGCTTCTACTGGGTCGTCCGATAGTTTTTGGCTATGGAGGTAGTCTACGATTGGGTCCATCCAACAAGGGAGACGGTCTACAGGTTGGACTTCAGCCATATTGGCAATGCTTGACCTACTTAGAAGCTGTAACTGGACTCCTTTATGGAGGGTCTGCCCTCCTCCTGTTGCGATCTTGGCGAGAACATCTGCCCAATGGTTAGCCCCTCTAGGTATCTGTTCAATCTTAATCATTTGGAATACCTTGGTAGCATGCTTTACCTTCTCTAGGTAAGCGGTCATGTTCTCACCCTTGGCCTAGTAGGAACTGGCTACCTAGTTCACGATTAGTTAAGAATCGCTCTTGATGGTAAGGAATTGGGCTCCCAACTCCTTTGTGGCCTTCACACTAGCCAGGAGTGCTTTATATTCTGCTTCATTGTTAGTGGCCATGAATTCAAATCTTAGGCAGTGGATGGATTAGATCCCTTCCAGGTCGATCAGCACAATTCCTACCCCATAACCATGTTGGTTGGAGGCACCGTTAACGAACAACGTCCAAACTTTTGACTCGGAGGGCCATTTTCCTCGGGAATCGGGACATTATTGTCAAGCTAGGCAGCGGGCTCTCCTTTAGGATAGGAGTTAAGGTTTCTACTGAATTCCGCCACAAAGTCTACGAGAGCCTACCCTTTGATTACAGCACGGGGCTTGAAAGTAATGTCTTATTGGGTGAGCTCGATAGCCCACAAGACTAGCTTTCCTGATAAATCAGGTCATTGCATGAACTGTCGGAGAGGGAAGTTTGTGAGTACTGTTACTGAGTGGGCCTGGAAGTAAGGGCGTAGCTTGCGCGCGCGCTGCTACCACTAAGGCGAAAGCGAGCTTTTCCAACTGGTTGTAGTTCTTTTCGACCTTGCTGAGGGAGCGGCTTACATAGTAGATAAGCCTTTGGATTCCACCCTCGCATTTTTTCACCAGAGCCGCGCTAGTCAATGTGTTCGACACCACGAGGTAGAGTTGCAAAATATCTCCCGGCAGTGGTTTGACAAGTAGCGGAAGGTTGGTAAGGTAACTCTGGAGCTCTCTAAAGACGCATTCGCTCTCCTCATCCCACTTCATCCCTCTTTCTTTCTTAATGGTTTGGAAGAACGGAAGACACTTGTTAATGGACCGCGATATAAACCTGCTGAGAGCAGCAAGACGGTCGGTCAATCCTTGCACCTGTTTTAGAGTGGTGGGGGACTGCAGTTCAAGTATCGCTTTGATCTTCTCTGAGTTTGCTTCAATCCCCTTTTCATGAACCATGAAGCCCAGAAATTTCCCGGCTGAAACTCCGAATGCACACTTGTCTGGGTTTAGCCGCATTTGATTCTCTTGAAACATCTCAAAGGTTTCTCTGAGGTGGCCGGGGTGCTGCTTTACATGCTGTGATTTGGTTATCATGTCATCAACGTAGACCCCCATGGTGTGATCGATTTGCTCCTTGAATAGCTTGTTGACCAGCCTCTAGTAGGTGGCCCTAGCATTCTTCAGCCCAAAGGGCATCATCTTGTAGCAGTACAAACCTTGGTTTGTAATGAAACTGGTCTTCTCTTGGTCTGAGGGATGCATGGTGATCTGATTGTAACCGGAGAATGCATCCATGAAACTCAGGGTCTTGTTTCCTGCGGTCGAATCAACGAGTTGGTCGATCTTGGGGAAGGGGAAACTATCCTTTTGGTAGGCACGATTAAGATCGGTGTAGTCTACGCACATCTGCCACTTCCCATTGGTCTTTGGGACCATGACCACATTAGCGATCCACTCCGAGTATCGTGGTTCTCTGATGAACCTAGCACGAAGAAGCTTGTCTACCTCTCCTTGTACTGCGGGGTTGTGACTTGGGTTGAAGTATCTCCTCTTCTGCTTCACGGGTTTGAAGGTAGGGTCCATATTGAGGTGGTGTGCCGCCAAGCTGGTGAGGATGCCAGGCACCTCTTCGTGGGACCAGGCGAACACGTCATTGTAGTCCTAGAGGACCTTTTGTAGCACAGCTTTTTGTTCGGAGGTCAAGGTGGACCCTATCTTCACCGTTCTTAGAGGGTCTTCCTCTCTGATCACAACTTCTTCCAACTCTTCAGCCGGTCCTCCTCTCTCCTTCTCCTCCAGCATTTTCTCTTCAAGCGCTTCCTCTTCAAGTTCTGGTTGTTCTATCGCACTCCCTAGGCGCTCTAACCCTACATCATGCAGTTCCATTTTATTTGAGAGGCCCATCCCTTGGGGAGTCTCTGTCGCACCTAGCTCTTCCCAGTCACTTTCTGTGGTGATTTGGGAGCACTGTTTGGCTAGTGCAGAGGGATTTGATAAGACGGTATAACACTTGCGTGCCATTTGTTGATCTCCCCTCAGGATTCCGACTTCCTCGCCCACAGGGAATTTTAGGACATTATGATAGATTGATAGGACTCCCTTAATCTTTGAGAGGAAGGGGTGCCCTAAGATCATATTGTAGGTGCTTGGGATGTCTACCACCACGAACTCGACCACGTTGTTCACTTGCCGAGGAGCTTCTCCTGTGGCCACCGAGAGTATTATAGAACCAGCTGACATCAAAGAGTCCCCGATGAAGCCATACAATGGGGTGGTGCAAATATAAAAGCACGATTGGCGGAGTTGGCAAAGGTCCAGTGTGTCCTTGAAGATTATATCCACGCTACTTCCGGTGTCGATCATGACCCGGGCTACCCGGTTGTTTACTACCTGGACAGTGACTACCATTGGGTCGCCGTGGGGCTGGATCGTGTTGTAGGCGTCATCCTCCGTAAATATGATTTGAGTGGAGCCGGGATGACTTGATGCACTCCCGCTGACTTTTAGCACCTAGCTTCCCATATCGTGTCGGGGTATTTTCCTAGCATGGTTCTTCCTAGAGTTATTGGATGTACCAGCGAGGATGGGGCCCACGCTGATAGTGTTGACAATCTGGATCTGCTCCATCAGGTCTCTTCCTTGGTCTTTTCTTCTTTCCTCTAGCTCATTCATCTCTTTCTAGACCTGCTTCCCTATTTTGATTCCGTCCCTCACTTGCTGGAGAAACTCCACTAGTAGACCGCCTCTCACCAAGCCTTCGATTTGATTGCGGAGGCTGTAGCATTCCGAAGTGTTGTGACCTATGTCCTAGGGGAAGCCACAATAGTTGTACTTATTTCTCCTGTCCGCCGGGAGCTTCATGGGGTCGGGCTTCTTCAGAAGTCCCTTGTCCCGGATTGCCAGGTAGATTGTTTCCCTTGGGGCATTGAGGGGGGTGTAATGGTGTATTCTTCTTCCTCCGATTGGGCTATTCTGGGGACCTCTCTTACTGGGGACGGGGTCCGTCGGATCTTCCTTGGTGGGGATATCCTTCTGAAGGGCCACGCCCTATTAAGGGGGAGCGGAGGTAGGCTGTAAGTGGATCAGTTCGGGGGATTGATCCTGGGCCTGGGAACTGTTTCCTTCTCTTTTCTTTGATTGTTGTCCCCCTTGTGCCATTTGTTGGAGCGTGACTCGTCATGCTCTATCTTGATACGGTACTGCTCATCTAGCTGTACTTGCTCCAAAGCTTGGCTGTACGCCTCCTAGTATGTTCTAGGTTTATCTTTGCTAAAGGAGCACCATAGTTTTTTGACCCAGAGATTTTTTCTGAAATTGGTGAGGGTCTCCTTTTCAGCGAACACCCCCATCTGAATGACTTCTTTGTGGAAGCGTTCGACATAGGATTTTAGCTTCTCTCCTCGCTCTTGGACCACATATTATAGCAGGATCGGGTCCTTGAAAGGCGGCTTGACTCCCTGAAATTGAGCATAGAAATCCCTTGACAGCTTGGTGAACGAGTCGACACTCCCATGGGGGAAGTTTCCTGAACCATGTCTTAGCGAAATCAGTGAGGGTACACGGGAACATCTGGCACATAGCCTTCCGGGAGGCGTTTTGCACCTCCATCTGCTGTACGAAGGACTCTAAGTGGCTTAAGGGATCTTCCACACCTGAATACACCTTTTCTAGCATCTTGAATTTAGGGGGGAGGGTAGCATGTCGAACTTCTCTTGATAGTGGGGCATTTATCTCCCTGAGGTGGTCCTTCTTCAGTCCCTTATACTTGACCTTGTCTTTTTCCAATTCCGTTAGGCGTTTTGCCATCTTCTTCATCTGCTCTTCCATACGACCTTGTCCCATTTCACGAGATTGGGCCTCGGCTTCTCCTTCTCTAGCAGTGGTCCAAGAGGTGGCTGATGCTTTATGCCTGGCTCCATGGCCTCGCCCTAGGGGGCTCTGGTTCCTGCTTCGATTTTGTGTGGCCTTTGTCCGGCTCCCGGTGCCAGATCTTTCCCTCGCTCCAGTCGTAGCATGGCGAGTTTGGTGGCCTATCGAAGGCGATGAGACTCTAGGTACGCCAATTTCTGACTAGGCTCTCCGAGGTTCTAGAGCGGTTGTCCTTGGTAAGGTTCCTGTGGGACTAAGCCGGTCGAAGATAGCTTTGGAGGGGCCCAACTTATCAAAGACAGGCGCCCGGTTGCTGGGACCCGCTCCGTCATGGTGCGAACCAAGTAGCTTTTATCGCAGTCCTTCCAGGAAATGGGTGACGTGGCGGTTAAAGGTGTTTTGCTGGAGCAGTCCAGGTGAGGGGAGGGCTTTGGCCGAGGCCACATTTGTCGAGGCCTGGCCTTCCATCTACGGTGGTTAACCTTGCATCAGGGTGCTCTCCGAGGATTCAGCTCCGTGGGTAGCAAGGTAGGACCAGGGCCTAGAAGGGTCGACCCAGTTTTAGGATGACCTCAACCTCATGTTTGTTGAAATAACTAGGATGCTTTGAGAGAAGTAAAAGACACACTGCATGTGAGTCCCCACAGATGACGCCAAACTGTTATCTTGAAAAATCTGTCGGGATTTTCCCGAGATAACCTAGACCACAACGTACCGGTGCACCGCGGCTGGTCCGGACCGGGTAGGGGGTGACTCCTCTCCTCCCGGAGTAGATACCGGAGGAGGTCCTGGGTCCGGTACAATGCGATAGGACCGGTCCTACAAGGAGGGGTGAGGTCGAGATAGTGTATTTAGGGAGTGTGACAGGGATAGCTTACTACAGTAAATGAAGGGACCTTTTTATTATTTAACGATGGGATACATCAGGAGCCGCTACACATGTTATGGCTAGTTATTGCAACGAAAAAAATAGCACAGACACTAGGTAAATTATCTTACATGGGGGTTGAAACTAAGGGTAACGCTAGCAAGGTGGAGTAAACTTAATGGAGCTTGAATTAGGAGGGATAATAGCCAAATAGGATCACACATAGGAGCTTGGGTTAGGCGAGGTAGTAGCCAAGTAGGATCACACATAGGAGCTTGGGTTAGGCGAGGTAGTAGCTAAGTAGGATCACACACAGGAGCTTAGGTTAAGCAAAGTAGTAGCCAAGTAGTATCACACACAGGAGCTTGGGTTATGCGAGGTAGTAGCCAAGTAGATGTCTAGGTTTTCAGGTGCCAACCCCTTATTCTTGGAATGCAGGGGTATTTATAGTGTCTTTCATAGGGGGTAGATGGAGGTAGCTTATTTAGGCGGGAATCCTTGACTCTATCTCCACCATTCCCTCCAGCCAATGATCACGATTGTGAAGAATCGAGGGTCAGGATAGTGCCACTGAGGCTCCTCCCCTATTAGGGCCTTGGTTTTGGTAGGTGGGAGCCCTAGTCCCTAGGGTGAAATTGGCGAGGCTGATCCTAGCCCCTACTTTTAAGCAAAGCCATGGTAGCCACACGCCTCGGAGGGCCTTGATCGCTCCACCTAGGCCTTAGGTCCATATAGGCGGTTCTATAGGGCTGAGATAGTGAACATGTGGTGCTTCCGGGGGTTTTGATTGGTCGGATGGGGTCATTGCAATAGTGGGAGGTCGTTATCAAAATCTGGGTTTGTGGGGGACAGTGTCAATGCATGTCTCGCTGCACACTGTTAGGCACCCTCCTCAACCATTTCCTTCTTCATGCTTGTTGGGTTCTTATGAACGTTTTGCTAGGGAAATACAGTATCTCCTTTCATGTATGAGATAGTTGACCTCCAACTAGGGCTGAGATAGAGGGAGGCTCAACCGTTGATGTAATGTGGACAACAAATGATCCTAACCGTAGGCTGTTTATCTTTCCCCATTTATGTGTGCTGTTTCGTATTAATGAGCTGGAGTTGGGGCATTGCAGGTTGTCTCCAGTCCCATCTTTCTCCCATGTGAGCTGGGGTGAGGGTTGGCGTTAGCCCTTGGAAGGGTTGGGACTTGCTGGCTGCTGTGGTCAATTTCAGCCTTTGGAGCGGTGGTCACTAGAGTGTTCCTAAGAATTTTCCTCAAAGGGGGGCGTTTTTTGTTGAAAGGACGGGTTATACTTGACTAGGTAGGCACTGCTTAGGATGATTCCTGGCCGCGCCGCAAGCTGGAAGCAGGCTCTCTAGTGAATCATGTCCTTCCTCCTATTAGGCGCTCTAGGGGAGCCGGATTCTTAACGGGCCGTGCCCGGGGAGGCAGGGTCCTTGGAGACATTTTAGGGAGACCGGGTCCTCAATGGATTGCAATGAGGTTAGGTGTACCAAAGCGATGCGGTACATGATGGACCGGGTCCTTCTTCTCACTAGGTGCTTTAAAGGGGTAGGGGTTGCTTCCATGGCTGGTGCCACGGGGGTGGCGAGGCTCTCTAATTGGAAAAGCTCTTCCTTGAATTAATTGCCCATTTTTTCGGTTAACACTAACAATTCGCCATTCTCTTCCGACATCTCCTCACGAGTCGTTCCTTCCTCTGGCCTCGTCTCTCTCAATCGACTAATTGTCAATCTATCATATTTTACAAAGAGAGTCGAAGTCGATTGACGATTTGAGATGGTTTTGCGATTGAAAGGGAATTAGGGATTTGGTTCGAATTTGGTTTTGGCTTCTGCGATTGAAAGCCTGAAAAAGATTTTGGGCAAAAAAAATAGTCTAGGCAGAGTCAACAGCTTTGACTCCGCCTGTACCCGATTAATCGGTCTAAACCGAACAAATCAATTGATTTTTTGTGTTGACCATTAACCGTTGACTTTTTCGTTGACCAATTTTTTGGCCGATTTTGGCAAATTTGGGACAGTCGACCACCGCACAACGTCTAGGCGATTGCCTAGACCGTTTTTTTGAACACTGCCTCTGGACAAAAAGCGATGTGGCTACCGCTGTGAAATCCCACAACGGTAGCTAGGCACTCAACAAACCTCAAGGAAAAAACATGCATTCTAAATTCAATTGGCATGGCAATGATCAAATAAGATACAATAGAATGATCATGCATGAAGAGAGATAAACCAAGAATATGCACTAACAAGAAACACACAAAAATATACAAGATATGTAAATGTATAAGATGTTTGTGTGTGCAACTAAATCTCTTTAATTAAGAGTCAAGACAAGTAAGCTACCTTCCTTGAAGCATATGAAGTCCACAATGAGGTCCAATAGCATTTGAAGAGAGTTCTTCGAGCCTAAGCTACCCTTACAATTTTAAATCTCATTGTGATTTTGTCAACGAAATAAGCCAATCAAAAAGTGAGGCATTTACAGTTTTAATTTAGATTCACACCAGACAACAACTAAGAGATGATTCCCGCAAATAGAAAGCAAAAATCCTATCATGAAGGGTGCCTACTTTCCGACGCTCAAGTCAAAAACTTGGTTTGAAGTATAAATGAAATTTATGTCAATGGAATGGAGAATGTCATGAGTCACTACTCACTAGCCTCCCCACCCTTCTTCTTCTTCTTCTGTGGTGTTATTTTATTTAAAGGGATTTTCACTTTGGTCCCTAAGTATTTAAGGGGGTGTATTGAATTAGGATTCTAGAGGACATTTAAAGACTTTATAAATTCGGGTGTATTCAATTTGGACATTTAAAGACTTTAAAAGAGTCTATATTAATCCAATGGTATTCAATTCAGATTTTTATGGACTTTTAAAGAGTCTTTCCAAATCCGGGTGTATTGAACTGAGACTTTAAAAATGTCTGCAAAAATCACGGTGTATTCAATTGGGACTAGACTTTAAAGGATTTTCTTAGGCCATGGATTTTGATGGACTTGATGTTGAGATGTATAAATATCAAAGGCCATAACAAGTCCAGCCTTCTTCCCAAGGATTCTGAGTTTTTTTTGTTGCTAGGGTTTGTTGCTTTTATTTTGCTTTGTTTATCTCTTTCATGATTGAACTTCTAGAATATGCTAGATTATGATTCTTGATATGCTTAACTTGACAAAAGTAGAGACCATGATGATGATTTATAGCCTATTCAATTGATGAAAGTAGAGACCATGATGCTAGTTTTTATGTATTTTCAAAATATACAAAGGCCTGTTGAAACCCCTCTATTTTGACAAATGACTAGAATTCATAAATTTATTTGGGTGGTTTCCTCTATCTAGAAAATTATGAAAAATTATATGTAGATAAAATGTTATGTCTACTATTATTTTGCTAAATTTCGTGATTTATAAATAAGTATAAAAATTGTTATAAATTTTGGAGTGGACAAAGGTGAATATTGATTTCTACTTGACAGATTCGGGAAATAAGAAAAGAATGAATGTTTTCATATACAAATGATCATGGATTAAATTGATAATTTTACTGTAGCATTTTCTATATGTCTAGAATATTCACATCAAATTTTGTAACATTTAGAGCTATAGAGAATAAAATAAAAATCATGGATCAAAGGGTGGTCAGTTGTGACAAGATTTGGGTTAGGGTTATGCTTTTTTTCAATATTTTATATATAGCTTTGCTCGGTTATTCAATTAGTTGATTATTTTTTGTTTATATGATTAGTTGAATAACAATGAGAATCAGTGAAGATGAGTTATGAATGTTGAGTATTTTCCTTTTAATATTGCTCTCAAAATTGTTATAAACTATGTCAATTTCTTTCATTTGTGATTGATTTTAGTAATTGAGTGGAAATTATTGTTATTTTTTTTTGTGTGCAAGGTTTATTCATACGTGAAGTTTTATGTATCCATATGTTATTTTTTTGGGTTTATCATGAAAGTTGAGATCTTTGTGAAAATTGAGCTTTGAAATGGAGCTTCTCTTCGGCTTACTGATTGGGTCATATACTAATATAATTCATTCATTTATAATAGAAGTCTGAGATAACAAATTCATGAAAGTCTGAGATAAATGTCTTAACAAATCCATAAAAGTCTGAGGTAGATGTCTAAGCAAATCAATAAAAGTCTATATGGATTTATAAAAATCTATAGAAATCCATGAAAATCTGTCACTTAAAAAATGTTTTTAAATGTCCTCAAGAATTCTAATTGAATACACCCCCTTAGAAAATGTCATTTTTTTTTATTATTATTATTTGAGTTTGGTATATTAACTTATTTGGTCCTCAACTTTTCAGAAATACATCAAAATGGTCCCTCCGTTAATCAACTATTTGTTAAAGTTAACGGACCCAAAGGTATTTATGTTATTTGACACAAATAATGTACAGTACTAACAAGACACGTGGCATTTGATATTAAAAACTCATTAATAAAAAACTATAAAAAAATCAGACATGTTGTCGCATATAAAAGAGAGAGAACCAAAAGTAACCATTCAAAACATTAAACTTTTGTTTATAACCACTTTTGAAATTATAATTGTTAATAACCACTTTTTTGAGAAATTACCTCAATACCCACATATATAAGCACTAAAACCAAAAACATGAGCAGTGGAGATTAACAATTAAAGAGAGAAAAGGAGAAAAGAGAGAAGAGAGAAAGAGACATTGTTGCCGAGAGAGAAGAGAGAAAGAAGTGGTGTCGCAGGGAGAGAAGAGGGTGTCGTCGTCGTCGTCGTCGTCATCACCGGAGCAGTTAGAAGAGAAGAGGTCGCCATCACAGCTTGGAGACAAACCCACCATTCTCTTCTCACTTGACATTTTTTATTGCGATTTCATGTTAGAACATGTTTAAGGAATAATAAATATTGAAATGTATCAATTTTGGGGGTTGATTGAGTTGAGGTCTGGTATTTTGGATGATTTGAGACTAGATGTTGGAGTTTGGTTTGAAAAAAAAAACTTGAAAGCGTGAAATCTTTGACAAACTTGAAATGTTTTGCGAAAACTTGAAATCATGCTTTAAATCTCTAACATAAACTTGAAATCTTCTAAATCTCGAACCAGTGAAACTTGAAATCTTCTGGAAAAAACTTGATTGAAGTCTTACCCAGAAACTTGTCAACATTTCAAGTTTTTACATAAGATTTCAAGTTTTCGAACCAGTGAACTTGAAATCTTCTGGAAAAAACTTGAAACTTTATTTAATTCGATTCTTCACAAAAACACACAAAAGTGATGCAATAACGCTAAACTCACGTTAAGGTCACTGTTTGCAACTCAATTAATGAACAAATTAAAGATATTTACACACCAAATACCGATTTAGAGCAAATCGAAATTTTTGTTTCAATTTTTCACTTCTTTAAATCTTTAACGCGATTTTGAAATCAAACCATCCTCAAGTTAGTCGATTTGCAGGAATAACAATGGTTCGACCATTTTGGTGTTCGATTTGTTGGAAGAGGAACAACGATCAGAAATCGTTGATGAAGAATGAACAAAGAAGAAGGAAGAAGATGGTGAACAGTGAAGAAAAGGGTGAGAAACAGAAAAATAAACAAAACAATATACAAATATTAATTTGGGGGCATCTTGGTAATTTATGGACACCCAATGAATTTTTTTTCAAAACATGGCTATTAACAATTAAAGTTATGCATGTGGTTAAAAAAGAATTTCCCATAATTAGAGTGGCTATTTTTGACAATTTTCACCATATAAAAACAAAAACAAAACAAAACAAAACAAAAAGTCAAAATTAGTCAAATAACCTTATTACACAAAATTGAAACTCTAATGTTCTTTTATTAACCATGCCTTATGCCTCATGCCTCCTCGCCCCTTGCCAGACGACACCTCTATCAAACTAAACGAGACATGCAAGTCGTCGTTGAACCAGACTTGCGATCGTCGCTTAACTATTGCTCTGTTGATTTCACCTTTTACTATTTTCACTTTGTTTTCTCATTCTTATTCTTCTCTCCTCCTTTTTTTTTTTTTTAGATATTGCAATCGACTTTTATTATGGGCTTATTTGACATCTTGTGCTAGTTTCTATCATATCAATTATCCTATGGAATCTAGTTTAGGATGAAGTGAATTCTTATTTCCTTGGTAGGATGACATGACATACTCACGATGACACTTGACATCCATAATATGATATCTATATTTCATGGGTGATTTGATCTTCCTAATCAAACATTTTGATCACTTACTCAAATTAAATTGACTTATTTAAGTCCAAACCAACATTTGCCCCCAACTAAATTGATATAGGCTATTTTTTTTTTTTAAAGATTACTCATTTTATACTTAGGATGCTCATACTAAACCTTATTAGGGTTTCTTCCTTCTTTTTTTTTTCATTGATGCTAGAATCATTTGCCGCTTTCTCATTTCCTTTTATTTAAGGAGTAGAATATATTTAAACATAACACAATATGCATACTTAGATACTTACCACTTAAAAGTTGAATGGCAAATTAAAGATTTTTGTATGTGCTTGTAACCAATTAGCAAGAAAAATGATATACTCATGAAATTCTTTCTTTCAATCGTTTATTTCTAGAGAAAATAAAGGATACCCCATCTCTAGTTTTACCTCATTAAGAGCCATATTGTTCCCTATTCATAAAACAAAAGGATTATACATTCATTGAACTCAAATCTATTAAGTTTCGGCCTCAATATATTAATCAATCCATCATATTTAATATCAATAATGATCAATTGAACCTGCCGCGGTGCGGTGATGTTAAAGATTTCTATGTTAGACACCCGACAGCTAACGAGCCTTAGATTCTCGAGATTCGAACAACTCGATTAGAAGAAATCATGGTCATGAAAGTTGTAGTGTATTTTGACTATGTAGAGCTGCATAATTTTCAACCATGCAAAGTTCAAGGAATTCGACAACATATTGATGAAGCTGCACGAATGACCAAAATATAGAGTCTTGAGAGTTTGAGAACCCAAAAGGCTTGATGGAAATTACACTCATCAGCTTCAAGCTCTTTGAGTATGTACAATGTTGCATGGTCAAAAACACAATTAATTATAGACCGATTTTGTTTCCTTTATAGAAAAATCTGGGTTTACGAAGATTGATCATCAATGGTTGACAATGTTACAATGCACGAAGGATGAATTCTTCAAAGGTGGTTATCGTCTTAAAGTTTTCGTGAACGAAACTGAGATTATGAATATGAGTCCAGTGATGGGTACATTTCTTGGACAAGACACAAGTGTTGACAATTTCTTTGATTCTATCAAGACGAGATAAAAATTCATGATTTCTATCTATTTGTCTTCCAACTGTATCATCTTGGTCCATTTTATGATTTATTATATTGCAATTTATGTCCACTTAATGTAATTTATAATCCCACATCACATCTTAACAGAGATGGTAGTGCACCTCCCTTCCACACCTGGTGGTTAGGGGTTTGAGTCCTAAAGTGCACATTTTATAAGCATGTGTGGGGAGTTTTCTCCCAGTTAGTGGGAGGTCTCGATAGTCCTATTGTAATAATTGTAAATATAATATTTCAAAAAAAAAAAAAGTAATCTATGGTCATGAGGGTATATAAAAGACCTCTTAACATTGTATTTGATAAATTGATGAAAATGTTTGAGAAATAAAGAAATTTCTTCATTCGGAGCAATATTTTCTCTCTTCTATTACTTTGAAGTTTATATTATTATTATTATTATTATTATTATTATTATTATTATTACTGAAAACATATTATTTTTATTTTAATCATTTCATAATATATCTCACATTTGTTTTCTTAGTTAGTCGCTATAAGCTACATTTGATGTATTGAATTTCATTTTTTTTTTAATGTAATGGACCCAATACAATAGATCTAAAAAATAAAAAGTAATATATATATATGGGACCTATACATATAATAGAAAAAGAAACTCCCATTTATAATATATAAGAATAAATTTATAAGAAATAAATATAAATAAAAAATATAAATTGTCTTAATTTGAAGGGGAAATTACAATGGACCCCTTGAGGTTTGATCCTCTGATGCTTAAAACGATAAGTTTAAGTGTTCTAGATAACCTTTATGTTTAATTGTTCTCTTAGGGTGCGTTTGGTACGTGGGATAGGATGAGACAATTTCCTCTTGTCCGACGTTTGGCGCGTTTTAAACATGGGACGATATGAGATTTGATAGGATAAAAACACCAAAACTTGTTGTAAGGATTCCCATTTATTGATTGGCTTGTTTCGTGGACAAACCACATGTGGGGTTTATTGTAAGGGTAGCTTAGGTCTTGGTATTCAAGCTCAAGGCCCTTTCAAGACCTCATCTTGATAAGCACAAAAGGTAAATTTCTAGTGCTTACGTGCTTACATGCTTTGAAGAGATCTAGTTGCACACACACACAACTCATGCATAAATGTTATTCTTATATGTTGTGTGTTTTCATATGTGTGCATTCATAATTGTTGAATATCTCTTCATGCATGTTTATTTAATTGCATCTAGTTTATTGAAATGCCATGACATGTTTAGGCATTAGGATGCAAAGTCATGAATTTTATTCATGCATGTTTGAATTGATTGCATCTTGTTCAATGATAATGCTATGACATGTTAGGCATTAGGATGCATTCAATACCCACACTTGCACTTCATGATTAGTCTTAAGTGTGGTGTAATTCGTTTCCGTTTGTGTGATCGGAAACGTCCGCACTTGCACGATGGTGTGCATGTCTTAGCGCGATGGTTGACCACTTGAGAAGGTCTCATTCTTCTCTTGGATAAGTGGTATTTTTGGTTTGGTTGATTGGAGTAAGGTGTCTAGTTTCAAAAGATTAGATTTCAATGTTTCAAGTGTTTTCAAAACTGACCTTTGCATGGTCTTGTGACCATAACTTTTTATACAAAACTTCAAAATGAGTTTTGAAAATTTATGTACAAACTAGACAACTATACCTTTCCAACGGTATATTATTCGTAATATTTCATGACCGTTTGGATTGGTTTTAAAATCTCCAAAGTTACAACCAAAACAGGGCAACTCTGTTGTTGTCCGTTTCTGACCTTTGGTCACTCAATTGACCATAACTTTTTCTACAGATATCAAAATATCATTCTGTAAAAATGAGTAGAAAGTAGACATCCATACCTTTCCAACGATATATCATATGAAAGGTTTCAATATCATTTGGTCATGTTTCGAAGCGCTCGAATATTGAGTCGCTGCACTGACGCGAGTACCGTGAAAATGCCCATATTTTTTCCATTTCTTCCAAAACGACATAGTTTCACTTGGGCATTATAAATACATATCTTTCTCATCATTTTGAGGGTGAGCCACGAAATCAAACCCTAGTGAGAGAGGCTCCATATTCTTGAGAGAGAAAGAGACACTTGAGAGAAAAAGCTTAAAGATTACATCTTTATCTCTCTAAACTCATTCCCACATGCACAAATCATCATCTAGGCATCATCTAAGTTCATCTAGCATGTGCTAATGCATGGGTCTTCTTCAACACACATGGTATGATTTGTTGAACACTTTTATCACTTGTATGTTCTTTGAGTAATTTCTACATACTTGATTGAGATTATGTGTTGATTGGGTTACTTATGTTAGCTAGGTTTTCATGCATATTTTATATCTAGCTAATTAATCTCATTATATGATTGAGATTATTTTTTGATAGCTAGGATTTTACATGTTTATCTAACATCTAGCTAATTAATCTCATTATATGATTGAGATTATTTTTGATAGCTATTGTATTTAGGATTGGTCATCCTTAACATAGCTAAAGTTGTATGCCATGTCATATAGCTATTTTGATATTTAGGATTGATTTTATTGTCATCATATAATCCTAGATAAGCATCTAAGGTTCCCTAGCTTTATTTGCTCTTTGAATATTCATTGCATATTCACATAGGGTGTTTGATCTCTTCGGAGAAGCAAGTCTTGTGTGATAGACCGGGATTAGGTCGGACACCGGGATTAGGTGGTCACATGAGCAAATTGGACTAGGTCCACTTTTACAGGCCTGCGGGTAGTGGTAGCGGAATATTGGCTGGGATTAGGCCGTCAAACCTGGATTAGGTTGTATACGTTATCACAATTAGTGGATTCGAGGTTCGAGTGTGGCACACTTACCAGCCCGTGGTTTTTCCCGTGAGGGTTTCCACATAAAAATCAAGTGTCATTTATATTTCCGCACCATATTACACTTGATTATTATATTGTCTAGTCTAAGGCATTTTCGTAAATTTGACTAAACGCGAAAATTGGGTAATAACGATTAAAATCTATTCACCCCCCCCCCCCCCCCCCCCCTCTAGATAGTTTTATACACACCGTTAATTTGTTTCAATTGGTATCAGAGCGGGTTCTTAGATATATTTAGGTGATCCAAGCTCATTTTTGGTGTGTTGTGCATTTTGTATGATTGTTGTTTTTGACATACATCTTGCACTCTTCTCATATGTATTCATTTGACTCAAACACTATGAGTGAATTTGAGAGAAGATAATAACTCCGATGAGGAGATGTCCCTCTAAGGTGAGAAAGGAGACGAAGATGAAAGGGCGTTGCTCACATCACCAAAGAGCTTCAAGCCCAAGCCTAAGCCTTCCTCAATCTTGGTCTAATAAACCAAGAAGGCTAACTTCCCTCAACCTACGATCCTAAAAGGGAAGTGCTCAATCATGCAAGCTCAACCGAGCAAGCAACATTGTCTTGGTCATCAATAAAAGAGGAGAGATCCTATCCAACTACCAAGACAACCACAACGACAAGGGAAAGCACCTTTGCATGCTCAAGGGAATGGTATAATTTCTAACCTTATCTCCTCTTGTCATTTGTGTGGTATTGATGGTCATGTTAGACCAAGTTGCTTGCATTACATTAAAATATATAGATTTTAATGCATGATTAAAAAGAAAAAGGCTAGATCTAAGATGCATGATCCTTTGACATCTATAACTCTAGAACCTATGACCACTAGAAATGTAATTGAGACATCTATATGGATTAGAAATGATGAACCCGCTTGCTACGAGACTAACAAGTCTCCAATAGGTTCAACTAGGTCCAATGGACTTAGTAGGTCTTTAGGACCTCATGCCCTTCATTGAAGCGATATGGATTTTGACCCCATATGGGAAACGTGTATGCAAGTTGAGTCAACTGCTTCATTTGTAAATCTATGATGGGTTTATGTCTCTTTTTGTTCATTGCAGATCAAAATCTAACAATCTGGTTCCAAATTATATGAGTGTGTATACATATATGTTCATATTTATAAATGCACTTTTTCTAAAACTAAAATATGTCTTCTTATTGCCTATTGAGAGACAAACAGTTGAATTAGATCTCTATCTCTCTATTGTCACTGCAGTTTACAAATGCAATTGTCGCAGTCTCCATGGATGCATATTCTGTGAAACAAGTGAAGAGAAACAAAGAAAAATGGGTTTTGAAAAATAAATGGTAAAGAGTATAAGCAAAGAAATCTATGTTGGGAAAAAGGCTTGAAAATATCTGTATTATTTACATTATTTGAGCTTAATTTTTACTTTGATGTTTGGCTTAGTAACATGTGGTTTGTATCGCATGGACTTGTTATAGTTTTATAAATTTAGAAATTGTTGAAGCAGCTTTATACCCAATTGACACTATTAAAACTAAACTTCAAGTAGATTGATTGTTCTAAATATTATTCTTGCATGTCTATTGCTTTTATCACCAAAGTATAGACTTATCTAGGATCATTTAACTTTTAACTTTGAATTTAAGGAAGAAAAAAATATCTTATTATGATGTGAGTTTTGATTAGTTACTATATTCTTTATTTTTAATATTTCAAATAGTTGCCATATGTTGGTGTAGTATTTTGTTGAGTGAAAATTTGGAAAAATTGTTTATTGAGTTAATATTGCCCTATTATGAGACAATGTGGGATATTTATGTGATTAATGTGAATGGGATGGCGATTTTGATGTGAGATGAATGAGCGCAATTGTTGTTACATGTAAACAATGCCTAATGGTTTGATTTTTCTCACTTATGGTTTTATTTGCGTGTTGAATGTATATTGTGAGATTGTGTTAAATTTGTGCTTAAAAGAACTCCTTAATGAATTTTTGGTTGCAAATTTCTCAAGCTATGATTGGTTGCTCGATTTTTTTTCTTAATTATTTTGTTTGATTTGTGAAATATGAAGTTATTGATGAACACGACAATCACTTGATAATACTCATTAAAGTATGGAGGCTTTACGTACACATGCTGATGTGTTTTGCTGCAATTCATGTCTATTTATTTGAATACGAGAGAAGGCGATGTGAAAGGAGAAATTTATATCAAAGGGCATTTTCTAGACTTCAAATTAGGTCAAAAGAAATACAATGTATCACACATGTAAGTGATACTAATTGTGTATGGAGTTGCAAATGGATTGGAATGCCTTTGTAATGTTGTGTGATTTGCTAAAAACTCGTGGTGGGTTGTTAGATGCACGTTGCTAGTTTTGTAAATATATTAGCACACTATAACAAAAATAGAAGTATTCAGGTTAGATTCTGTAGATCTGGTGAAAAAAATTAGTCTGCATGTTCGAGTTTTACGTGGTTTGTTGCTTTTGGAAGACATGCTATTTGTCATACCAACTCTCATCCTAGATGATTGTATGGACTCGAGGTGGAGATGGTTTAAGGTAACCATTGTAACATTACCATTATATATATTAAATAATAATTTATATTATCTATATAAAATATGAGTTGTCTTTTGTTTTTAGGGTTTCCTAGGAGTACTAGATAGAATATATATAGAAGTGATTGTACCCGAGGCCGATAAACCAAGGTATCGAATAAGAAAAGGACATATAGAAACTAATGTATTAGGTGCATGCACTCGTTATTTGTAGTTTGTATATGTCTTATCTAATTGTGAGGGCTCAGCTACCGATTCTAGAGTTCTTCAAGATGCCATTACTAGACATAATAGATTGAAGGTCTCATTTGGTAAGATAGTAATTTAACACTACAAAAATTTACTCTTATTATTTTACTGGTGACAACTAATATGTGTAATTATTATAGGTAATTATTATTTAGTCGATGCTAGGTATACCAATGGTCAAAGTTTTCTTGCACCATATAGAGGTACAAGGTATCATTTACAGGAATGGGCGGACTTAGCTCGTGCACCTAGGAATCACAAGAAATATTTTAATATGAAACACTCATAAGCTAGGAATATTATTGCGAGGTGTTTTGGTCTCTTGAAGAAACATTGGGCTATATTACGGAGTCCTTCTTTCTATCCAATGAGATTTCAAGGGCGTATGATCATAGCTTATGCTTTGCTGCATAATTTTATTAGGATGTACATGGATGTTGATCCTGAAGAATACACGCTGTAAGGTTCCCGTTTGTTGATTGACTCATTTCGTGGTCAAACCACATGTTGGGGAATCATTGTAAGGGTAGCTTAGGTTTTGATGTTCAAGTTCAAATGCCCTTTGAAGACCTCATCATTGATAAGCACTAAAGGTAATTTCTAAATGCTTACTTGCATTGAAGAGATAGTTGCACACACTCACAACTCATGCATATGTTTAATTCTTGTATGTTGTGTGTCTTATTTTTGTGCATAAATGTTCTTTAACATCTCTTCTTGCATGCTTTATTAATTGCATGTTAGGTTTATAGTTTGTGTTGGCATTAATTCCATATCAAAACGTGTTTCTCTTGTAATATTTAGTGGTTCATATATTGAAGATTTAAGAAGACGAAGAATGTCTCAACCATAATTCTTGCAAGAAGCCGGCATTAAAGAGATATGTGCATCATTGATCATCAAAGGTAATATAAGACCTCATATCTCTTACAAGGCTAGGCACACACACACACATGGCATCCTTGTGTGTTCCTTCATGGTTAAACATCATTGATATAACACATTCACATACTTGATAATATATGCTCATGCATTTATACTATCTTGACAAACTTTGCTTATTGCATGTTCTAGGACTATGTCTAAGAAATAGCATATGTGTGTGTCTTTGTATTTGTATGTTTTTGTATTTTCGTATTTGGACTTGAATATGTTCTATTATGATTTCTTATTGAGTTCCGGTCATTTTGGTTACTCATTCATAAGGTTTCGAGTCCAAACGATGTAGCTACGCTACTTTTCGTTCTCATTCGTTGAGTTGACTTCATCGTCGTTTTCCGAGATGATTTCTCAACCATTTTTCAAAGTTGTGTAGTCATCGTCGTGCGTAAGAGAGTCACGGTTTGTAATCCAAAAACGGATTTGAAATTGGGGTTCGGATGCCTAAGTTACAGCTAAAGAACCGAGGGAGCGCGCGAGAGAGGTGTGTGGCCGTAAAGCCACTTGGCCCACGCCGTGAGGGAGGCCGTGGGCCCCACGGCCAGAGGGGCTCTCTGCCCCCGTGAGCTCCACGCGCCCCCCCATGGCCTGGGGTGACGTGGCCTCACCTGATTGGCCCAGAAACTTCTTCTCTCTCCTCCTTTTATTTCCCTCCTCTCTCTCCATTTGATTTTCAAGAAGAAAATTAGCAAGAATCCCGCAGTCCTCTCCTCTGAATTTTCTCATCTTCCAAACATCATATCTCCCTCATCCGGAGTCAGATTTGAGTGATTCGAATTGGAGAACGTTCGTAACTGAGTCCTCTATCATTTCCAAGTGTTTGGTGGCTGTTTGATTGAGTTTTCTGGTGGTTCCACACTAAAATCCGAACCAACTGTTTAATCAAAGGTATTGGACTTATCTTTGGGATTTATTTCTTTTTAACTTTCAATTTGCTTGGGGTTTCTTCTTCTATATGTATGTTTATGTTTGGTAAAAGCTATTGAGAAAGATACCTTCATAATCATTCTAATTGAAAGTCAATTTATAGACAAATGTGGACTAGTTTCTATGATTCTAGGTTTTTCACATGTTTGTGAGTTGTATTGTGATTAGAATGGCATCTTAGGTTGTTTGTAACTTGATTGAATCAATTTTGTGATAAATGACCTTGAGATTTGATTTGATCCATTGATTAATGAAATCTAGGATTATTGAATTTGTTTGTGTTTTAGAGCAATCTAGGATTTGATTGATTTATATCTTGAATCCTTGCTCTATATTTTTGGCTAGAATATTGATTGATTAAATCGAATATTGATTGATTAAATTATTTCTAGCATTTTATTGTATGTTGATTGCATCTTGAACTTGTACTTCATGAATATATTTTGATTCAAGTGTTGTATGTGTGAATGAGACTTTAAGCTTATGTGTTTGATGTTTCACATGCTTTAGGTTTTATTCTTGTATTTTGCATCTAGACTTTATTACTTGTGGTATCACATGTTTAGGTCTATTTGTACCATAGAATGTATTGATCACATGTTCTATGTTGATTTGATTGTTTGCATCATTTGCATTCACATGATCACACTAGGAAGTCCTTGTAAAAGGTATGAAGTCTTGGTTAGAGTCGGGATGACTCGGATAGCCAAGCAAGAAGACTTGCCTAGAGTCGGGATGACTCAGATAGGTAAGCAAGAAGTCATGGCTAGAGTCGGGAGGACTCGGATAGTCATGCATAGGAGGCTCCCTAGAGGCAAGAGTGCCTTGGATAGGGAGTTGGCTATTATATTGGTAGGCCTAGGCGTATGGTTAGACATAGACTTCAAAATAGTGGGGTACACGGGAGGTGTATACACTCTAGAGGAATTTCTAATCTTCCATCGATGTTGGTTTTGTGTGTTGTCCAATTTATGGTGGTTTCGCATCATTGAGGGATCTCATACTTTCCAATAGGGTTGGGTAGACTTAGACTCCACTAGGTTGGGTGAGCTAAAGATTGGTCACTTTGTGGATTCTCTATTTTTATCATCCAATATATATAGTACCCTAATGGTTGTATTTCAACCCGTGGATGTTTCCTCCTTGGAGGTTTTACCACGTTAAAAAATCTTTTGTGTTAATTCTTCCTATCTCTATCTTTTATATTTTATTTGTATATGTTATTATCTTGTTTCATGTTACTCACTTGTGATGTATAGTGAAGCAAGTATTTGTAAAGTGTGATTTGTGAATTCATTCTTTAGATTATTTTTGTATATTTGATTCTTTTGTATATTGTAATTTTTGTATAGTGATATTTGATCACTCTTGTAACTGGTTGAACATCTATTGAAATACAAGCTTTATTTGTTGTTGTGTTTATTTACTTTTATACCTCACACAACTAGGTGATATACTTAGACCTTGTGCACATGATTATATTCTCATATTGTCTATGTATGTCTTTCTTGGTTTATTTTGTTGTGTGTAAGGCTACTTTAAGGGACAAACGAGAGTTTGTTTAAGGGATTGGAAAAAGGTGTAAAAACCTATTCACCCCCCTCCCCCCCTTTAGGTATGCCTTAAGCAATTTAACTACGTTTGTATACTTTCAATCTTGTATGTCCAAAAGCCTTGTCATGCATTAGCCTTAGGTTTGCATACTTGTGTAAGGCGCTATACAAAGCGCTGTTCATACAGCACCCATCTGAAGACCTGATGAGAATGGGATAGGCGCTGTACAGACCTGATCGATTTTAATCGGTCGCGGTACAGTCGCTGTACGTACAGCGACTCTTTGTTTTCCCGAGAGAACAGAGAAATGGCGCTGTTCAAAAGCGCTGTTCGAACAGCTCCAATGAAGATATTCTTCATTTTTCCTAGAAAGGCGCTGTACAAGTCGCTCTACATACAGCAACCTGTACAGCGCCCAAGGCAAAATCAGTGTCACTTTTCAAAACGATGTCACTTCATCTTGACACCCTATATATATGCCTCTTTCATCTTAGGTCGTTTTTAGAGAGTTCCAAAGCATATTTTTACTTAGCATATTTTTCCAAGAGAAAAATTTCACCAAAGAACTCACCTTTCTTTACTCAAACACCTTTCCATGATCATCAAACATCATCTAGCATCATCCTTGATCATCTAGATATCATTTTGCATGGATTTTTCAACACATTTTGCTTGGTAATTTTTTCACTTATATCTTTCATATTTTGTGTCTTTCTTCCCAAGCAATCTCATTTATCACTTGTATGTCATTGATATATATCTTAGATACATGTTTGAGATTAGTGTTTTGAATGTTTGAGAGTTGTATTGTGATAGCTTTCTAGGTTTTCATAATCCTTGTTTAGCTAAGCTTTTTGACATGTCATTTAGCTCTTGATATCTAGGATTGCTTTTGTTGTTATATCTTCATCCTAGATAAGCATATAGGGTTACCTAGCTCTTTATTGCATTTTTTAGTATTTCATATATTCATATAGGCTTTTTATCTCTTCATTGAGAAGTAAGACTTGTGTAGCTTCCGGGATTAGGTTGCGTAAATCACAAGCAATTGGACTAGGTTCACTTATACCGGGATTAGGTAGGTGTGTGATTACTTACCGGGATTAGGTTGTAATCGGTTTACACATTTAGTGGATTTGAGGTTCGAGTGTGGCTTACTTACTAGCCCGTGGTTTTTCCCATAAGGGTTTCCACGTAAATATCAAGTGTTATTTAATTTCCGCACCATATTACAGTTGCTATACTTTATTGACTATTAGGGGCATTTTCGTAATCTTGACCATACACGAAAATTGGGTAAAATTAATTAATATCTATTCACCCCCCCCTCTAGATAACCCGTGAGGGTTTCCACGTAAATATCAAGTGTTATTTAATTTCCGCACCATATTACACTTACTATACTTTATTGACTATTAGGGGCATTTTCGTAATCTTGACCATACATGAAAATTGGGTAAATTTAATTAATATCTATTCACACCCCCCCCCCCCCCCCCTCCAGATAATATTATACACACCGAATATTTGTTTCAATTGGTATCAGAGCGGGTTCCTAGATATACTTAGGTGATCCTTTGCTCATTTTGGTGTGTTTTGCATTTGGTGTGATTTTTGATCATTCATACATTTGCATTCATTTCATTCATTCATAAACACTATGAGTGGAAACGGTGGAAATGGTGGTGGCAACGAGAGTGCTTCTAGCACAAGGCCTCCGCTTCTTACCGGGTTGAATTATGCCTCTTAGAAAGGCAAGATGGAGTCGTACATATGTCAAATCCATGACCGGGCTTGGATGGCAGTTGAAGACGGCTACACATCACCTATGATGACTCCTACGGGTGGAGGAGAGGATGTGCTCAAGCCTAAGGCGTAATAGAGCGCGCAAGAGTTTGAGTCATCAAAATGGAATAGGAAGGCGATGCATGCTATCCTATGTGCAATGGACGAAAATCAATATAAATTGATTCAAAATACTAGGATAGCTAATGAGGCATGGGACATCCTAGAGATTGCACATGAGGGAACCGAAGTGGTGAAGGACTCCAAGCTTTAAGTCCTCCAAACTCAATTTAAGATGCTTAAGATGGAGGAGAATGAGTGCTTCAACGATTTCGAGATCAAGTTGATGGACATAGTCAACCAAAGTCATCAACTTGGTGACCCTTACTCGGATAGGAGGATTAAACAAAAGATTATGAGATCGCTTCCCGAGAGGTTTAAATCAAAGGTGACAGCTTTAGAGGAGAGTAGTTCATACAAGGATATGAAGCCGAGTGAGGTGATTGGGAGGCTTCTAGCTTATGAGTCTAAGAAGGGTCCTGCCTCCACACCTCCTAAAAAGCAAAAGGGAATTGCTTTGAAAGCCTCCAAAGTTGAGAAGGAGGAGAATGATGACTCGGATGAAGAAATGGTTCTATTAATGAGAAGGTTCAAGAAATTCTACAAGTCCGAGAAGAAAGGTTTTGGATCTAAGGGTCAAGACTTCAAGAAGAAGACTCCATTCAAGAAGTTTGAGCCTAGGCAAGAGAAGACCGAAAAGAAAGGGGTCCAATGCTTTAAGTGTGGTGGCATATGACACTTTGCCCCCGATTGTGCTAACCATGTTAACAAGAAGAAAGGGAAAGTGATGGCCACCACATGGAGTGGTAGTGATAACTCCAATGAAGGAGATGAGTCTTCGGATGATGAAGAACTCATGGCTAACTTCATAGCCTTTACCTCTTTTCACATGAGTAAAAGTGCTAGTGAATAAGAGAATGAGAGTCAAGTGGAAATTGACTCAAGTGATGATTGCTCTTCATCACAATCCATAAATGGTAATGTGGATAGAATGGATCTCAAAGACTACATGGAGAAATTTGAGAGTTCAAGGTTAAAGAACAAGAGGGAAATTAGGAGATTAAAGGAAGAAAACCTAGAACTCTCATCACAAGTTGACCAATTAAGTGAAGAAGTAGTGAGATCCACAAAGAATGAAGATAAGCTAAGAGAGGAGTTAGTCTTATCTAAGAGGAGTGAAGAAGGTTTGAAGAGGGAGCTTGATGAAGCTAAAGAGTCATTATCTAGGATGGCTTCTAGCATCGAGAAGCTTGACCACATGCTTGGTGTTGGAAAAAGTCCATGCGACAAGAGGGGTCTTGGGTATGAAGATGGTAAGAAAATCTCAACCTTTAACAAGTCTGTGTTTGTCAAGAGCTTGAGCAAACAAGTAGCTTCACCGGTGCAAACTCCTAGGAAGAAGATTGATCTAGGACAATGCTCACACAGTGCACAAGTAAAGGTGGCTCCAAGAAGACAACCTCAAGCCAACATTCCTCAACACATGGCTCACAAAGGAAAAAGGCCTATCATGCAAACTCATCCAAGGAAGCAAGCAAGACCGGTTCAACAACGAAGATGGATTGAACCCACTCAACCACAAAGACATGGGAAAGCTCCTATGTATGCACAAGGACAAGGTATGATTCCTTATTTTATTCCTACATGTCACTTTTGTGGTTTTAATGGTCATATTAGACCAAGATGCTTTCGGTATATTAAAATGTGAAAAACTAGAAGCATGATAGAAAAGAAAAAGAAAAAGAAAAAGGAAAGAGCCATGATGTATGTCCCTAGGAATGATAAAATTGATTTGCATGATCCTAGGACTTCTAAAGCCCATGTACCAAAGACCACTAGGAAAGAAAATGTATCACCTAGGTGGATTAGAAACAATGAAAATGTTTGTCATGTTGCTCAAATTGCCTTGAAGGCAAATTCTTCTAACATTTAGTATCTAGATAGTGGGTGCTCTAGGCACAAGACGGGAAACAAGAGTTTCTTCGAGACTCTTGTCATGGAGGAAGGTGGAAGTGTCACCTTTGGTGATGGATCCAAGAAAAGAGTAAGAGGGAAAGGAACCATTTCCATTCCCGGATTACCTTCCTTGTCCAATGCTTTATTTGTTGATGGCCTAAAAGCCAATTTGATAAACATTTCACATCTAAGTGATGAAGGACTTTCCGTCTTATTTTCTAAAAATGATTGCTCTATCCTATTGCCCAATGGACAAACCCTGTTGTAAGGTATAAGATCTAGCTGTAGGGAAAAATACTGTAGTACACGCAGCGGAAGCGAGACTAAAACTAGATTTAGTAGTTTAAAAATTTTTCTTTTTTGTGAACCTTAACCCTTTAATTAATTAAACATACATATAATCAACAAAAGAAGAATACCTTTTGTCGCGTGATCCGATTGACTTACGTCGATGGTAATCCGCAAGATCTTCAATCCTAGCACGAACGTGAATCACCTAGGAGCGTGGTCTCCCTTTTTCTTTGAATTGCAAGCCTGAGAATGGACAAACAAACTTTTCTTTTCTTTTGTTAGTCACAAAACAATCAAAAGAAGACTAAGATTATTCCGGTCACTTTTGAGTTCTCAATCTAATGATCGAAACTCGCATGAACCTAAATCGATGTTGTACACACAAGCTTATTGATGAACAAGCAATTAGTGTACCATCAAAGAATAATCTATTCACTCTTTTATGTTTTTAGTAGAATAAAATACTTTCTATGAATTGAGAAGAAGAAGAAAATTGTCTCTCATGAAACTCTCAGGTGGCCAAACCCTATAGCAAGCATTATATAGGTGGCCTAATTTCTTTCCTCTTCTCTTTTAGGGTTGCCGAAAATCCTTCTCTAAAACCAACTAGGGTTGCCGCAAATCACTTGCCAAAATAGGCTTGTGTTGCACCCTAATTTCCATCAAAGAAATAGACTTCAAACCCTAATCCAACTCATAGATATTTTATTCTTTTTATTGACTAAATTAAAAGATTTCTTATTTGATTAAATAAATAAAATTAATTATTTATTTTCTTATCAAACAAGTCTTTTATTTTTAGTATACTACCACCAATAGTATAGCTTTAGGAAATATATTTCCTTATCAGAAAAAGATTTGTTTCTTAATTAAACAATTAATTAATTCTTATTTAATTAAACAATGAAACAAAATAATATATTAGGTTAATTTATTCACCTTTGCCGCCCCACTTAAAATAAATGGGCCATATATTATTTTCTTATTTCATTTAATCCATTGGACTTTAAATAAAAAGCCCACATGTGAACCAGACCCATTCTTACTAAAAGAAACAAGTTCACATGTCTTTCATTAATATATTAATACAATTGTGCAGCCCATTAAATAAATAATGTGCAAATTATATTCTTAATATATTAAATGCAATTCTAGATGGACCCTTAAATTGGTCCGGTAGAATATATCAAGTGATCCATGCAAGTCCGTGTGGATTGGGGATCTTGGCGGGCTATCTAAATTTAAGCTTCAATAGACACAACCTAATCACAATCAACAAATGATTCACTTAGGTCCGATTCATTAATTTTAACTCATTCTACTAAAAAGCTAAAATTGAACTCTTAAATAAAGATAGAAAAGGAAGATGTTCCTCATTCATACCCTAGACAATCATGTTGGAGATAGTGTATCCTCGTGATTAATATCAGTAATCGCCAAGAGTTCATAGACCGCCTATAACTCTCCAAGTTACCATATTTACTCATATGACCACGTTTTGAACTTGGATATTTTGACTTGTCCAGAAGCTATGTTTTCAATAGACACTATCAAAAACTCAACGTTGAGATTTAATATCCAATCACCTCAAAACATCCATATGATGATATTATACTCCGATTTATTAAATGGAGCCACGATGTCCATATCTATAAATGAAGTCATCTATCGATTAACAAATGAATATCACCAAACTATCGAGGATAGACTATGTTATATAATCGTACTCATTGATAACTCAAATGATATCACTTGCAACCATAAGTCCATCATTTATCTCAGGATTAAGATAGACTCTCCGATTGTCCTGATAATGAAAAGACTATTATCTATTGACGGTTCTAGATAAAGCTTTTCATTGTGATCCAGTTCAATGCACCCAGTGCACTAGATTCTTTTGCTCGAAGACACTCCGATGATTTTAGACTCATCATATCTCATTTGATCCCACTCAAATGCTAGCAAAAGAATTCTACAACTTTAACAAGATAAAGGTGCCCAACCTTTAACTTAAGTTGTGAACGTTATTCAAGACTAACTAAAGAATTGTGTCTACCTCATACATATCCAGATGTACGAACAATTCTCCTTTTCTCATAGTCTTTAGACCTTATGATTATTTACTTTGACAATTATAATATTAAACTATAAATGCTATAAGATTTGTTAAACCAGAAATCACTTTATTAATATGAAAAAGATTGTTAATTACAATATTACACTCTTGATATTGAGCATAATCCTAACACTAGCGACAATTGCTATTGTCTTGAAGCTAGTATAATCTCAAACAATGTGTCCTTGGATGAGCAAATTGAGTTGTGGCATGAAAGACTTGGCCACATGAACTTTCGGGATTTATGAATCCTAGGCAAGTTCGATTGTGTGCGTGGCCTTCCCAAACTTGGGAAGAAAGCCAATAGTGTTTGTGGACCTTGCCAACAAGGAAAACAAACCAAAGCCATGCACAAAAAGGGCAAGTATCTCTCCACCAAGGAGCCCCTAGAGCTTCTCCACATGGATCTTATGGGTTCTATGCAAACCGAGAATTTAAGTGGAAAGAGATACATTTTTGTTTGTGTAGATGATTTCTCTAGGTTCACATGGACATATTTTCTTAAAGAAAAATTAGAGACTTTTGACAAGTTTAAAATGCTTTGTAATAAAATTCAAAATGAGATGAACTCAAACATTAAAAGCATAAAATGGATTAGAAGTGACCATGAGAGGGAATTTGAGAATGCTTCTTTTGAAACTTATTGTGATAGTGTAAGCATCTCTCATGAGTTTTCGGCTCCTAGGACACCTCAACAAAATGAAGTTGCTGAGAGGAAGAATAGGGTCTTACAAGAAATGGCCCATGTGATGTTGCTTAGCAACAATGCCCCTAGGAACCTATGGGCCGAAGCCGTCAATATGGCTTGCTATATAGGAAATAGAGTTTTCCTAAGGCCCGGTACTAGGCAAACCTCCTATAAGTTATGGAAGGGTAGGAAGCTAAATGTTAGCTACTTCTACACATTTTGAAGCAAATGCTACATTTTAAATGACCGTGATCAACTTGGCAAATTTGATGCTAAGAGTGATGAGGGTATCTTTATTGGCTATGCCAATAGTAGAGCCTATAGAGTTTTCAACTTGAAGACTCGGACCGTCATGGAATCATCCAATGTTGTCATTGATGATACAAAACTCAAGTCTAATGACCATGAGGAGGAGGTTGCTTTAGATGATGACTCTCCCTTGGAGAAGGTTGTGGAGACTCCTAATGTTGGAACGTCCAACCTTGATAAAGAGGTCACTTAATCTCTTGATTGAGTTCCTCTTGTGGACTCTAATGAACCCGCTCCATGGGTTAAAAAGACTCTATAACAAAGATGATGTTATTGGAGATGTGAATGAAGGTGTTAAGACTAGGCGTCAAATTGCTAATCTCATTAGCTTTACATGTTACACCTCTCAAATTGAACCCAAAAAGGTTGATGAAGCCTTGAATGATGAATTTTGGGTTCTTGCCATGCAAAAAGAGCTAAACCAATTCGAAAGGAATGAGGTTTGGACTTGGCCTAAAAGCACACATGTCATAGGCACTAAGTGGATTTATAGGAACAAATCCGATGAGGATGGCAACATAGTGCGAAACAAGGCTAGACTTGTAGCACAAGGATACTCTCAAATTGAGGGTATCGACTTTGAGGAGACTTTTGCTCTCGTTGCCCGTTTAGAGTCCATTAGGCTTCTCTTGTCCATTTCTTGTGTGCACAAGTTCAAATTGCACCAAATGGACGTCAAGAGTGCCTTCCTCAATGGCTTCTTGCAAAATGAAGTGTTTGTTGAACAACCCAAGGGGTTTGTGGATGCTCACCACCCCAACCATGTTTATCGCCTCAAAAAGGCTCTATATGGGTTGAAACAAGCACCGAGGGCTTAGTATGAGCGCCTCACTCAATTTCTTGTTGACAATAACTACACAAGGGGTAGTGTTGACAATACTCTATTCATCAAGAAAGAAAATGATGAGCTCTTTATAGCTCAAATCTATGTTGATGATATAGTGTTCGGCTCCACCAACAACATTAAGGTCCAACAATTTGTTGATGCTATGTCTCATGAATTTGAGATGAGTCTAGTTGGTGAGCTAAGTTACTTCCTAGGTTTGTAAATTAGGCAAATGGATGATGGGATTTTCATAACCCAAGCCAAATATGCTAAGAACTTAGTAAAGAAGTTTGGTCTAGAAAATGCCAAACATTGTGATACATAAGTATCACTTTAAAGCTAAGCAAGGATGCTAGTGGTAAAAGTGTGGAACAAACGTTATATTGGGGCATGATTGGTAGCTTGCTTTACTTGACCGCAAGTAGGCCCGATATATCTTTTAGTGTGGGTGTGTGTGCTAGGTACCAAGCGGATCCTAAGGAGTCACATTTCTCTTCCGTCAAAAGAATCATTCGCTATGTGAATGGGACATCCAACTATGGGATTTGTTACTCTTTTAACACTAA
Organism: Acer saccharum; assembly: GCA_030490815.1. NCBI lineage: Eukaryota > Viridiplantae > Streptophyta > Magnoliopsida > Sapindales > Sapindaceae > Acer > Acer saccharum. The sequence goes on along the minus strand of CM059875.1, from coordinate 15,513,813 downwards.
TGCTAGTCTTGTAGGCTTTAGTGATGTGAATTGGGCAGGAAATTATGATGATAGGAAGAGCACATCGGGCGGTTGCTTCTTTCTAGGCAACAACTTGGTGTCTTGGTTTTGCAAGAAGCAAAACTCGATTTCCTTGTCCACGGCCGAGGCCGAGTACATAGCCGTGGGGAGTAGATGCACACAACTCCTATGGATGAAGCAAATGCTAGTCGACTATGGATTCAACCAAGGTACTCTAACCCTCTTTTGTGACAATATGAGTGCTATTAATATTTCCAAGAATCCGGTACAACACTCTATGACTAAGCATATTGACATCCGACATCATTTCATTAGAGAGCTTGTTAAGAATAAATGCATAGTACTTAAACATGTGGGTACTAATGATCAACTTGTGGACTTATTTACTAAACTCTTAAATGCTACTCGATTTAAAACTCTAAGTAGATCTATTGGGATATGTCTTGTGGAGTGATGTGTTTTGTGATTGACCCCATATGGGGAACTCAAGCAAAGAGAGCTATTTTGCATTCTTGTCACTTGCAAAAATTTGAAATATCTTATGCCTCTTATTTTAATTGCTTGAGTAAGCTTAGTTGCACATATGTATATATGTTTTCAATTCAATAAGTGTGAACCTTGCTTGTTTACAATCCATGTCATATTTATGTTCAAACGTGCATTTTTGGACTAAGAGATTTACACAGGAAGTATAATTTGAATGACTTATAGTTATCTCTATGACATGATGATTCTTATATAACATGCTAATGAATATTGAAAAGCATGAAATTCATATGACATGCTCAAATAAAAAGCATGAATTGATGATTGCATTCTTAAATGCAAAACTTGTGTGAAAAAGCTTATGAGACTCAAAATGAATAAATGATCTTGTATCCGTTCAAAGGATTTTAAAATCCAAATGTCTCTCTTTCTTTATTGGTTGAACATGGCTACTATTATACGGATATCATATCTGGAAAAATCAAATAGGGTGCAAAGTCGCTCATGCCATGTTTCGCTTATAAAGTTGGATATAGTTGCTCTTAAATTAAAATCAATGAAATCTCTATATCCTTGCTTTTCTCATGACAATGGTGAAATTGGTTTGAATTCTTATTAGAAACCTTTGTCATTTGCTTTGCCAAATACCATTGTATTTTGGACTTGAATGCTACATGTCTTGTATGCAAAACATGTTTGATTCACACATTTCTTCAAATAAATCTCCTTGTTTCTCTTCAATTATTTGGGATGTATAAAGTGACTTATATGATTATGCAAATATCTTGCACGCTACTATCTCTCTTTGCTAAGAGTGACCCGGTTGGGGACTACTCCTTTACCTATATCATGACAAAAAGAGGGAGTAGATGTAGGGAAAAATACGGTCAGTGGAAGCGAGACTAAAATCGAGTTTAGTATATTTTAAAATTTTTCCATAAGTTGAACCTTAACCCTTAAATTAATTAAACATATATATATACTAAAAAGTAGAATACCTTTTGTCGCGTGATCCGATTGACTTTGCGTCGATGGTAATCCGCAAGATCTTCCAATCCTATCACGAACGTGAATCACCTAGGAGCGTGGTCTCTCTTTCTTTGAATTGCGTACCTAAGGATGGAAAACAAAATCTCTCCTCCTGATCGTTAGTCACAATAAAATCCAAGAAACTAGAAAGTATGTTCCGATCACTTTTGAATTTAACAACCGTTAAGATTGAAACTCGCGCGAACCTAATTCGAAGTTGTGCACAAAGCTTTTTGATATTCAAGCTTACAAGTGCACTATCGAAATTAGAACTCTCTTTTTCTATTTCTCTCTTGGCCGAAATTAAACACTTATCTAAAGTATGAATTATTTTTCTAAGCAAAAGAAATAATTCACTCAAGCTAAGAGAAGAATAAGTGGTGGCCGAATGCTAACCTATCAAATATATAAGGTGGCCGAATTCTTCTTGTATTATTATTAGGGTTGCCGAATTCTTCTTGTATTAGGATTTAGGGTTGGCCGAATTCTCTCCCAAAGAGGATTTGTGCTTTACCCTAATTCCTATCAACCTTAGAATCCTAACCCTAATACAACTCATAAGTGTTTAATCCTATTATGACTTATTAAAAGACTTCCTTATTTGATTAGACAAATAAACCTTATTATTTATCTTCATACCAAATAAGTCTTTTATCTTTAATATAATACTACCAATAATATAACTCTAGGAAACATATTTCCTAATCAGAAAAAGATTTTGATTCTCAATTAAATGATTAACTAATAAATTAATTAATTTTCATTTAATCAATCAATAAAATAAAATAATATTTTAGACTATAATTCTAGTCTTGCCACCCACACCATATACATGGACCTAATATTATTTTCTTATTTTATTTAATCCATTAGACTTTAATTAAAAAGCCCACATATGAACCAGACTCATTCTTACTAAAAAAACAAGCCCACATGCCTTTCATTAATATATTAATATAATTGATCAGCCCATTAAATAAATAATGTGCAAATTATATTCTTAATATATTAAATACAATTCTAGATGGACCCATAAATTGGTCCGGTAGAATACATCAAGTGATCCATGCAAGTCCGTGTGGATTGGGGATCTTGGCAGGCTATCTAAATTTAAGCTTCAATAGACATAACCTAATCACAATCAACAAATGATTCACTTAGGTCCGATCTATTAATTTTAACTCATTCCACTAAAGAGCTAAAATTGAACTCTTAAATAAAGATAGAATAAGTAAATATTTCTCATTCGTACCCTAGACAATCTTATTGGAGATGGTGTATCCTCGTGAAGAATATCAGTAATCGCCAAGAGCTCATAGACCGCTTATAGCTCTCCAAGTTACCATAGTTACTCATATGACCACATTTTGAACTTAGATAGAAGCCATATTTCAATAGACTCTATCAAAAACTTAACGTTAAGATTTAATATCCAATATCTCAAAACATCCATATGATGATATTCTACTCTCATTTAATAAATGGAGCCACAATGTCCATATATATAAATGAAGTCCTCTATCGATTAACAAATGAATACCACCAAACTATCGAGGATAGACTATGTTATATAATCGTACTCATTGATAACTCAAATAATAACACTTGCAACCATAAGTCCATCATTTATCTCAGGATTAAGATAGACTCTCCGATTGTCCTGATAATGAAAAAACTTTTATCTACTGACGGTTCTAGATAAAATATTTCATTGTGATCCTATTCAATACACCCAGTGCACTATATTCTTTTACTCGAAGACCCTTTGATGATTTCAGACTCATCATAACTCATTTGATCCCACTCAAATGCTAGTAAAAGAATTCTACAACTTTAACAAGATAAAGGTACCCAACCTTTAACTTAAGTTGTGAACATTATTCAAGACAAACTAAAGAATTGTGTCTACCTCATACATATCCAGATGTACGAACAATTCTTCTTTTCTTATAGTCTTTTGACCTTATGATTATTTACTTTGACAATTATAATATTAAACTATAAATGCTATGAGATTTGTTAAACCAGAAATCACTTTGAAAATACAAATATAAGCTCGCGTGCGTGTCTAAACAACCTAGAGGGGGGTGAATGGGTTGTTAATCGATTATTACCAACTTTTCGATTAGTCAAAATTAATCACAATTAACCCAAAACACACATATAATAAAATCAAGTAAAAAATGCGGAAATTAAAGAACACTTGATTTTTACGTGGAAACCCACACGGGGAAAAACCACGGGCTGATATGTGCGCCACACACGGTCAACGAAATCCACTATATGAAAAGGAATCTACACCCTTAAGTGATTCTCGGACTCTCACCCTAGATAACCTCAGGCTATGGACACTACCACTCGCCACTCTTGGTTCAATCCCTAGTGATATCCCCTAATACACTACTCTTGGCGTGAGCAACCCCTAATCTACCCAACGGGCCTTTTACAGTGGCACTCGACCAATTTCTTGAGCACTATACACGGGTAGCCACAAGACTTTCCTTGCTTGTGAAACTTCACCAAGAAGTCACAAGACTTTGACTCAAGAAGAGAATCAAAAAGTCTAAGTGTATCACAATGATGCACAAAAGCAATGAGTGCTAGACTAAACACTATATGCTTAACTAGATGTTATAATGCAAATCAACATCCTAGTTATCAATAAAGCCTACATGCACATACATGAGGTCTCAATTAGTTGTAGAGATTTCTAACAACCTAATTGTCAACAAACAAAGCCAAATCAACACAAGTTGTCAATAATCATGGCAAGGACTATAAATGTGCAATTAACAAATGCAATCAATGAGTCCTAATCAACAATGTCTAAATGCAAATCATATAGACTTAGCTAGATTATTGACAAAACAACAAAACAATCCTAGCTATCAAACAATGTCAACATGTCCATACATGTGAACTCAATTAAAATCTCAAGAACATTCAATAAAACTTGACTAGATAAATAAACATACATCTATCAACCTAATCATCAACCAATTTCACAAGAATGTTCTAGGGTTAGCTATTTAGGGAAAATCATCCTAATCATGTAAGCTATCCAAAACAAAACCCAATCATATCATAACTTCACTAAATATGCAATAAGAGTGAAGATTTGCTAAACTAGGCAATCAAAGACATGTCTTGACTAAGATAGAACAATAAATGAAGAAGTGATGTTTGTTCTACTTACCAAGTCAAGAAACCAAGAAGACCCATGCTTTAAAGATGTTCAATGATGCATGAAGAAGATGGGTTTTGGGTTTGGAGAGTCAATCAAGCTTTCATGAAGCTTTCTCTCTCTAGAAAACTCTTAATCTCTCTCTAGGGTTGTGTATCTTTTGTTTTTTTGAATACAAATGAGAGAAAGAGATGTATTTATAGTGCTAAGATGGTAGCCCTATAAATTTCGTGACTAACCCAACAAAAATGAGCCAAAACGGACTCCAAATGAGTGAGATATGGCAAAATTACGAAACAGGGTCGGGAACCAGGCCTGCCGCGGTCTAGGTGCCGCTATCAGCCAAGACGGCACTTGGACCGCAGCAAATTGCTGTCGCTAGCATGCCGCTGTCACAAACCGCGGCACTGAAACCGCGGCGAAGCGTCACAGCACAAAGCTTGATTTTCAAGCGACTCAAAACATGACCAAACGACATCGAAACCTCTCATATAATATATCGTTGAAAAGGTATGGAAGTCTACTTTCTACTCCAATTAACAAAACATGATTTGGATAACTATAGAAAAAGTTATAGTCATTTGAGTGACCAAAGGTTAGATTCGGATAACAGCTGTGATGCCCTGTTTTAGTGGTCACTTTGGAAATTTCAAAACCAATCCAAACGGTCATGAAATATTACGAATAATATACCGTTGGAAAGGTATGGGTGTCTAGTTTGTCTAGAATTTTACAAAACTCAATTTAAATCTTTTGATAAAAAGTTATGGTCACAAGACCATACAAAGGTCGGTTTTGAAAAACGTTTAAAACATTGAAATCCAAATTTTTTAAATTAGACACTTTACTCCAAATAACCAAACCGAATCTAACACTTATCCAAGAGAAGAATGAGACCTTCTCAAGTGGTCAACCATCACGCTAAGACATGCACACCATCGTGCAAGCGTGGACATTTCCGATCACACAAACGGAAACGAATTACACCACACTTAAGACAAACATACATGAAGTGCAAGTGTGGGATGTGAATGCATCCTAATGCCTAACATGACATGGCATTTCAATAAGCTAGATGCAATCAACTAAACATGCATGGAAATGGATATCGACATGAAAAATCACCAAGCATGTGACACACTATTAAGATTCACACAAATGCAATCATATAAATGCAATGAAGGTGTGTGTGAGCAAAAAGGCATAGATGCACTAAACAATGAAACATAAGCATGGTAACAAAAGCTCAATATATAAAGATGCATGCAAGTGTGTGTGCGCACCTAATCTCTTCAAGAATCAAGGTCAAGTGGTATACCTTTAGAAGCTCTTGAAGTCACCTTGGGAAGTCCGGAAGCTTGCCAACCACGAAGTCCTAAGCTACCCGTTACATACCAATCCCAATGTGGTGTGTCATGAAATAAGCCAATCAAAAGTGAGGCACTTACAATCTCCCCCTTTGGTTATTTCATGATAAAACACCACTTACATAGAAATCCTCACAAAACACAAAATAAAGCTATTGTCCATCCTGAGTGTATTCTACGTTACAAAAAGAGATACTTAAGAAACTAAGTCTTCAAGGTCTTCAATCTCTTCGTAGATCATTGAACCTACACACAATAGCAAGAAAGCACTTTCCAAGACCAAGTGCACGTGAGGTAAACAAATATACAAAACGTTTGCACTCAATAAGAACATATCAAATAAATGCATGTGCAATGCTCCCCCTAAATGGTTACTCTCTCTCAACCTTCTCTCCCCAAAGCATGCACAATGCTCCCCTTATATCTCTCAAGACTTCTCCCCCTTTTTGTCATGAGATAGGCAAAGGAGCTCCCCCTATCGGGTTGCTTTAGCAAGGAGAGCTATTAGCACAAAAAGCATTTGCATAATCATATAAACAAACTTTATGCAATTCAATTAATTGAGAGAGATTCAAGAAGTTTTATTTAAAGAAAATGTGTGACAAAGATGCTTTGCATGCAAGACATGTTGCATTCAAGTTCAAAAACAATGGTATTTGGCAAAGCAAACAACAAAGGTTTCCAAAAGAATTCAAACCAATTTCACCCTTTGTCATGGAAAAAGCAAGGATATAGAATTTTTAGCATTTCAAAAATAAAGAGCAACTATATCCAACTTTATAGGCAAAACAAGACATGAGTGACTTTGCACCCTATTTGATTTTTCCGGGTGAGATGCCCGTATGATAGTAGCCTTGTTCTACAAATAAAGAAAGAGAGACTTTGGATTTTAAAATCCTTTAACAATTTAAGTCTCAATATTTGCTTTTGCACACACATTTTAGCATTTCAAGCAATCAAAAACATTTCATGCATATCATTTTAAGCATGTTATTTAAAGAATCATCATGTCATAGGAATCAATTAAAGGTCATTCAAAAAGTAGTCCCAAAATACGTTTCCTATTTCCAAAGATGCATGTTTGAGCATAAATATGACATGGATTGCAAGTAAAGCAATTGTGCACACTTATTAAGAAAATACATACAAGCAAATATGTGCAACCAACAATCTCAAGCAATTATCAAAAAAGCATAAATTTAATCAACTTTTTGCATATGACAATTCATGCAAGTTTGCTCTCTTTGCTTGAGCTCCCCACAAGGGGTTAATTACAACCAAGTCAAAGGGAGGCATGATCCCTTATAGATTTACCAAGTCCATTGGACCTAGTAGCATCTACGGGTATCCCATTGGCACAATGGCAAGCGGGTTCATTCTTTCTAACCCTCCTAAGTTCCACTTTATCAATTCTAGTGGTCATAGGCATGTTTCTAAGATCCCTAGGTTCATGCAAACTTGCCTTCTTTTTCAACCGTTTTTCTTTCATGCTCTCTAACCTACACCTCTTAATGTAATCAAGGCAATTTGGTCTTAAGTGACCAATCATACCACAAAAATGACAAGTAGGTACAAAGATAGAGTTTATACCACTGCATTGAGATCTCATCGAGGCATTGCCATGTTGATGAGGTTGTCTTTGATGGTGCATCGGATTGCTTCTCTTTGGAGCTTGAGCCGATTGGTGGCACCTTTGTGGTCTAGCTTGTTGACGTGGTTGAACCGGTTGAATGTGCTTCCTTGGTTGTGCAAAGCTTGGGTGTTGAGCTCTTGAATGTTGAGATTGAGCTTTACCCTTTGTTGGCATCTTCACTTGGCCATTCTTGGATGACTCTCCAAGATAAATCTTCCTCCCAGGGTGTTGAGAGGGTGAAGCTAAGAATTTTCCTTGAGCTTGAGGTTGCTTGATCTTAGCCATCTTCAAATCTTCTAGATGCCTTTTCTCTTTGTCCTTGAAAGTCTTCGTATGAGCACTCTTAGAAGATTCACCCTTTTCAAGCATCTTCTTGTGATAAGAAGATTGAGGAGCCAACTTAGGAACAATTTCCTTCACAAAGGTTGTCTTGTTGGATAACGGTGTGACTTCCTCATCAACAAACCCTAGTCCTCTCTTGTCACTAGGCATCTTTCCACAACCTAGCATAATGTTGAGCTTTTCTGTACCCGAAGTAAATTTAGCAAGTGACATCCTTGCTTCTTCAAGCTCTTTCTTCAATTTGCCCTCATTTACTTTGACAAGATTAACTTCCTTATCTAAAAGAATCACCTTTTCTCTTAGTTGAAGGTTATCTTCTTTCAACACAAAAATCTCCTTCTTCTTCATCTTCAAGGAGTCACGAAAGAGTGTCATTAGATCCTCATAACTCATTTTTTCATTGTTGTCAAGATTCTCCAAGTCGGAGCTATCATCTTCACATGAGTATGAGCAACACTCATCACTTTCAAGGCTTCTCCCACTAATGCTTGTGAGAGTCGTATCATTAAGGCTAGCTTCTCCTCTCTTCTCACATTTCAAGTTACCACACATGGAGGCTATGTGATCAAGTCCACCACATTCGAAGCATGTTACACCCTTCCAAGCTACCATGCCTTTTCCTCTCTTCTTCTCCTTTAAATTAATGCACATGGAAGCTATGTGACCAAATCCTCCGCATTCAAAGCATTTAGTGATATTTCTTAAGGACTTGTCTTGAGTAGCTTCTCCATTCTTGAGAGATGCCTTCATCTTTACCTCCTTTTCTTTGGAGTTCATACTATTCTCCTCCTTCACTTTTGAGGTCATATTCTTCTTGTGAGATTTTGTGATTCTCTCAAGATTCTCCACCATGAGAGTCATTTCTTCATCGGAGACACTTCCCTCATCAAGGTCATCAAACTTGTCACTTGATGTTATACAAGCAACTTCCCTTTGCGTAGCTACATCAATCACACTCATAGCTACCATTTTATTTACTCCTTCTTCAAGGTCACAAATCAAGGCAACTTGACTATCTTCTTCAACTTCTACATGAGTGGCTCCAAATGCCATGTAGTTGATAGCAAGCGCTTCATCACTCGAAGGATCTTCTTTACTCTCATCTTCACTCCATGAGGTGGCCATCACCTTTTCTTTCCTTATATCCTTCAAGCTTTCACATTCCGGGAAGATGTGCCCGAATTCTCCACATCCAAGGCAATTAGTCCCCTCTCTTGAAGACACCTCTTGGTTTGGCTCATCATTCTTGACCTTGGTCTTCTTCTTCTTGAAGTCATCACCCTTTGAGCCATAACCCTTCTTTTGAAGACTTAAAAACTTCTTGAATCTTTTAACAACTAACGCCATGTCTTCATCATTCAAGTCATCCTCCTTCTTGTCATGCTTCGAAGTCTTCAAAGCAACATTTTCCTTCTTCTTAGGAGGATTAATCTTCTTCTCCTCTACCACCGTAGAGATCATCTTTTTCTCCTTCACGGTACCTTCGTGGGTCACTCTTAGAATCTCCTACGCTTCTCGAACATCTCGGGTGGTTTGGATGAGTTTGGCTTGACTCTCATCCATGGTACAAGATAAGGCATGGATGCCCTTTGAGTTCCATTCTTCACCCTCGAGTTCGTCATTGGACCACTTGGACTTAGGCTTAGGCACACAAGTCCCATTTTCAAGTCTCTCTGTGGGAGGTGAGTATCCTTCTTCCACAAACATCCACACATGCTCATCGATGTCCTTTAGAAAGAATTCCATTTTAACTTTCCATGAGGAATAGTTATCAACGGTGAGCAATGGTGGTTTGGAGAGTAACGCACCCTCTAGCCTTACAAATCCACTCATAGTGTTTGGGTGGATGTATGCAAATGAATGCAAATGAATGTAGCAAACAGAATGCACACAAATGCAAGACACGCAAGCAAGAGCAAGGATCACCTAAGTATGTCTTGGAACCCGCTCTGATACCAATTGAAAATACATATATAAGCTCGCGTGCGTGTCTAAACAACCTAGAGGGGGGGTGAATGGGTTGTTAATCGATTATTACCAACTTTTCGATTAGTCAAAATTAATCACAATTAACCCAAAACACACATATAATAAAATCAAGTAAAAAATGCGGAAATTAAAGAACACTTAATTTTTACGTGGAAACCCACAAGGGGAAAAACCACGGGCTGATATGTGCGCCACACACGGTCAACGAAATCCACTATATGAAAAGGAATCTACACCCTCAAGTGATTCTCGGACTCTCACCCTAGATAACCTCAGGCTATGGACACTACCACTCGCCACTCTTGGTTCAATCCCTAGTGATATCCCCTAATACACTACTCTTGGAGTGAGCAACCCCTAATCTACCCAACGGGCCTTTTACAGTGGCACTCGACCAATTTCTTGAGCACTACACATGGGTAGCCACAAGACTTTCCTTGCTTGTGAAACTTCACCAAGAAGTCACAAGACTTTGACTCAAGAAAAGAATCAAAAAGTCTAAGTGTATCACAATGATGCACAAAAGCAATGAGTGCTAGACTAAACACTATATGCTTAACTAGATGTTATAATGCAAATCAACATCCTAGTTATCAATAAAGCCTACATTCACATACATGAGGTCTCAATTAGTTGTAGAGATTTCTAACAACCTAATTGTCAACAAACAAAGCCAAATCAACACAAGTTGTCAATAATCATGGCAAGGACTATAAATGTGCAATTAACAAATGCAATCAATGAGTCCTAATCAACAATGTCTAAATGCAAATCATATAGACTTAGCTAGATGTTATCAATCACAAAACAATCCTAGCTATCAAACAATGTCAACATGTCCATATATGTGAACTCAATTAAAATCTCAAGAACATTCAATAAAACTTGACTAGATAAATAAACATACATCTATCAACCTAATCATCAACCAATTTCACAAGAATGTTCTAGGGTTAGCTATTTAGGGAAAATCATCCTAATCATGTAAGCTATCGCAATCAAAACCCAATCATATCATAACTTCACTAAATATGCAATAAGAGTGAAGATTTGCTAAACTAGGCAATCAAAGACATGTCTTGACTAAGATAGAACAATAAATGAAGAAGTGATGTTTGTTCTACTTACCAAGTCAAGAAACCAAGAAGACCCATGCTTTAAAGATGTTCAATGATGCATGAAGAAGATGGGTTTTGGGTTTGGAGAGTCAATCAAGCTTTCATGAAGCTTTCTCTCTCTAGAAAACTCTTAATCTCTCTCTAGGGTTGTGTATCTTTTGTTTTTTTGAATACAAATGAGAGAAAGAGATGTATTTATGTGCTAAGATGGTAGCCCTATAAATTTCGTGACTAACCCAACAAAAATGAGCCAAAACGGACTCCAAATGAGTGAGATATGGCAAAATTACGAAATAGGGTCGGGAACCAAGCCTGCCGCGGTCTAGGTGCCGCTATCAGCCAAGACGGCACTTGGACCGCAGCAAATTGCTGTCGCTAGCATGCCGCTGTCACAAACCGCGGCGAAGCGTCACAGCACAAAGCTTGATTTTCAAGCGACTCAAAACATGACCAAACGACATCGAAACCTTTCATATAATATATCGTTAGAAAGGTATGGAAGTCTACTTTCTACTCCAATTAACAAAACATGATTTGGATAACTATAGAAAAAGTTATGGTCATTTGAGTGACCAAATGTCAGATTCGGATAACAGCTGTGATGCCCTGTTTTAGTGGTCACTTTGGAAATTTCAAAACCAATCCAAACGGTCATGAAATATTACGAATAATATACCGTTGGAAAGGTATGGGTGTCTAGTTTGTCTAGAATTTTACAAAACTCAATTTAAATCTTTTGATAAAAAGTTATGGTCACAAGACCATACAAAGGTCGGTTTTGAAAAACGTTTAAAACATTGAAATCCAAATTTTTTAAACTAGACACTTTACTCCAAATAACCAAACCGAATCTAACACTTATCCAAGAGAAGAATGAGACCTTCTCAAGTGGTCAACCATCACGCTAAGACATGCACACCATCGTGCAAGCGTGGACATTTCCGATCACACAAACGGAAACGAATTACACCACACTTAAGACAAACATACATGAAGTGCAAGTGTGGGATGTGAATGCATCCTAATGCCTAACATGACATGGCATTTCAATAAGCTAGATGCAATCAACTAAACATGCATGGAAATGGATATCAACATGAAAAATCACTAGGCATGTGACACACAATTAAGATTCACACAAATGCAATCATATAAATGCAATGAAGGTGTGTGTGAGCAAAAATGCATAGATGCACTAAACAATGAAACACAAGCATGGTAACAAAAGCTCAATATATAAAGATGCATGCAAGTGTGTGTGTGCACCTAATCTCTTCAAGAATCAAGGTCAAGTGGTATACCTTTAGAAACTCTTGAAGTCACCTTGGGAAGTCCGGAAGCTTGCCAACCATGAAGTCCTAAGCTACCCGTTACATACCAATCCCAATGTGGTGTGTCATGAAATAAGCCAATCAAAAGTGAGGCACTTACACACTTTATTAATATGAAAAGATTGTTAATTACAATATTACACTCTTGCTATTGAGCATAATCCTAATAGTAGAATGTGGTAAGGGGAGTTGCAAATTGTAGTAGCTATTGTGCTTGTTAGGGAGAATATTCATTGAGGGGGAGTAACCCATTGAGGGGGAGCATTACATACATACATTAAATGATGTTGTTCTTAAATTTTTAAATGCAAATGCTTGTTTTATTTTCACTTGATCATCTCACATACACTTGCTTTGGAAGTGTAACCTTTTGTTTTGAAGGGTTGATAGTTCTACAAGAGATTGAAGACTTGAAGATTTCTACTTTTTAATATCTCTTTGTAATGTAGAATATCTTTGTTATCCCGTAGCTTAAATTTTTGTTGTGAGGATCATTGTGAGTGGTGGTTTTATCACGAAATAGCCAAAGAGGGAGATTGTAAGGTTCCCGTTTGTTGATTGGCTCATTTCGTGGTCAAACCACATGTTGGGGATTCATTGTAAGGGTAGCTTAGGTTTTCATGTTCAAGTTTGTTATAGGTAAAAATAGTCATGAAGGACACATCATCACCATAGAAGGCCAGGCCAGCAGGAGTCAAGATAAGTCAACTTATGGAGCAGAAACCCCCACGATAACCTACTCGGAAAAGAGAGTAAGTAGTCCGACCACAAACGAAGACGATCAGCTTGGGCAGCAGATCTCATTCGGGCACGCTCGGTCACACTCGGGCACACTCGGGCGTACATACTCGGGAACCAATAAGACAGTCACCAACACTCATATACCAATCATAATCAGCGACCAGCATGTCCACAATAAGCAACGATGTGGACCATTAGAGTTTAAAAAGGAAACAAGCAGTTCTCCCACGAATAAAGGAGAAAGAATCTCGTCCAGAATTGGACTCAGCCGAAAGAGGAAAACATAATCTAATTAGGACTAGGAAACCGCTTGAGACTTGGGGACCACAACACTAAACCCTAGCGGCCACCTTAAAACCCTAAAAACAAACATGTATAAATACCCCATCTATTCACAAACAGGGGGTACGCGAGAAGTAGCATATATAGAGAGAGAGAGAGGATCATAGTGCAATATTCTTGTAATCATTCTTCATAGTGAATTTGACTTTGTTGCTAAAGCAACAACCCGTGGATGTTTCTCCGATCTTTGGAGTTTTACCACGTAATCGCTTGTTATTTCTTCTCAATCTTTAGTCATACTCAATCATAAACTGCAGTAATTCGAAAACAAATTATTGACTTGGTGACCATCAAAAATCACCGTCAACAATTGGCGCTAGAAGGAGGGGGTCCCGAAAATTTGTGACAACAATGGCTGGCGATGGAGATGGTAGCGATTCCAGGTACAGTCAAGGCATGCCAAGTAACGAGTTGGAAGATGACACCGTGCTCAATACTGCGGATGCAACTCTGACGACGGCAGACCAGTCAGCCGCCCTGGCTGGTATTCAACGTTTCCCTACAGCTAATGAAGAAATCGCGCAACGACTCCGCGCTTCTCTGCAACAACTTATATGAGACGCAGCAAGGCAAGGAATTGACCTTTCTGTCACGGAAGGTTTGATGTCGCCTCACAATCTGTCCGCCCCAAGCCAGCAGACAACAAGATTGCGTTTTGCAGTGGTGATACCAACGCCTGATGCACCCCCAAAGGCAAGACGAGATCCTACAGGCAGACCAGAGATGCTATCTGAAAGAGTGGCCAAGAGAAGTAGGGAACATAGAGAGGGGAATGATTCTGACAAAGGGTATGATCAAGATCGAATAGCTGAGGATCGAGACCACCCTAGGAGGCGCAGTTACCGGAGAGACCGGTCATCCTCCTCTGAAGAAAGTAAGCAGAATCATCATCGCAAGCGCCAAAGGGGCACAGTCCGGCTGCATGGCCTAAACCGAGATCGTAGAGAGTTAAATCTGGAGGAGAGGGGCCAAAAACTGACCATAAGCCAAAACTTCAATGCGTTAGGGGAACCTGAAGGGGACAGAGACATACTCATACAGAGTCTGACCTGGGAAGTTCAGAATAATCATCGACAAATGGATGCTTTGGTCAGGCGGTATGGGCGTAACGAGCTGTTAGATGATGAATCCGGAAGCCCTTTCACCAATGGGGTTCTGAGGATGCCTTTCCCAGAGAGATTCAGGATGCCCCACATTGAGCTGTTGAAGAAGGATACCAACCCAAAAGAGCACGTCCGGAGGTATAGGAGCGCTATGGCGCAATATGTCCACAATGATGCACTGCAATGTTTGAATTTTCCCCAGACTCTTGGGGATCTAGGCTCCCGGTGGTTTGGAAGACTGCCGGCAGCAAGCATAAGCAGCTTCAGCGAGCTGAGCAAGGCCTTCTCAAGGCAGTTCCTCGGGAATGTACACAGGAAAAAGTCAGTGGCTCATTTATCCCAACTCAAACAGGGAAAAGACGAGTCGCTGAAGAAATATCTTGGGAGGTTCGGTCAGGAAGTGTCCGAAATTGGGAGTGCAAACAACAAAGCAATAATTGCCGCGTTCATCAACAACCTTCAGAACGGCCAATTGTCCTTTGACCTCAGAAGAGCCCGACTAACCAGTTATGCCGATATGATGGACATGGCAGGGGGTTACGACTTGGCCGAAGAGGAGGAAATTGCCACAGGAGGTTACTTCGTGCATGGCGGTCGCCCAGAGGGATCCAAAACCAAAGACCAGACAAAGGCGCCCGATACCAAAGGTGACAAACAGAAGAATAAAGCACGGGACGGTCGGGATGGTCGGGATGGACGACGAGCATACGACCCGAAAACCGATCAACCACGGCAGAGGTTCCAAGGCAGATACACAAATTATACCCCGTTGAAGAAAGATCAAGAAGAAGTCCTGGCAATCCTAGAAGAGAAGAACATGTCTAAAGAACCGCCTAAGCAGTCGACATATGCTCGGAAGGACACCACCAAATATTGCCGTTTCCACAAAGAGAATGGGCACGAGACATCCAAGTGTTTCCAGCTAAGGGACCACATCGAAACTCTTATTAGGGAAGGGCATTTGAAGGACATTGTTTTCAAAAAGGTGGACAGGGCAGATGGACAGAAAGATAGCCGACAGGACGGACGGGCAAGAAAGCTTAGTCCCAAGAAAGCCGAGAATGAAGGGGCAATTAACACCATCTTTGGGGGACCAGCGACGGGCAAGAGTAACAGGGAAAGGACCCAGGAAATTCGGGAGGCCATGGAGGCACGGAGAGTCCTGGACGTCAATTCTATTGAGCCCGACCCGAAGAGAATCAAGGAGGGCTGGGACCCGATCGTATTCACGGAAGCCGACTCACACGGAGTAGATGTTAGGCCAAACGACGCGCTGGTGATCAGCGCACAGATCGGCCATAGAGAAGTTCATCGAATTTTGATTGACAATGGGAGTTCAGCAGATATTCTTAGTGCAGAAGTATATGACCAGCTGAGGCTAGATAGGAAAGACCTACAGCCGTTTCCCACACCTCTTAGAGGATTTGGAGGAGTCGAAGTAAGGTCGCTTGGCACGGTAAAGCTACCCGTGAAGATCGGGAAGGCTCCTTGCTAGAAAACAGTGCTGCTCGACTTCGTGGTGGTAGATAAAGAAAACTGGCCGTACAACGCTTTATTGGGCCGACCATTTTTGAATAAAGCCAAGGCGGTGACAGCAACTTATGCCCTCATGATGAAATTCCCGACCGAATATGGCATTGGAGTGGTCAAAGGGTCACAAGA
Source organism: Acer saccharum (assembly GCA_030490815.1). Taxonomy (NCBI): domain Eukaryota; kingdom Viridiplantae; phylum Streptophyta; class Magnoliopsida; order Sapindales; family Sapindaceae; genus Acer; species Acer saccharum. The sequence continues at coordinate 15,497,465 of CM059875.1, read as the reverse complement.
GATGGCCCGAAGAGCAAACTTGTCATCACCATAGAAGGCCAGGCCAGCAAGAATCAAGATAAGTCAACTTATGGAGCAGAAACCCCCACGATAACCTACTCGGAAAAGAGAGTAAGTAGTCCGACCACAAACGAAAACGATCAGCTTGGGCAGCAGATCTCATTCGGGCACGCTCGGTCACACTCGGGCACACTCGGGCGTACATACTCGAGAACCAATATGACAGTCACCAACACTCATATACCAATCATAATCAGCGACCAACATGTCCACAATAAGCAACGATGTGGACCATTAGAGTTTAAAAAGGAAACAAGCAGTTCTCCCGCGAATAAAGGAGAAAGAATCTCGTCCAGAATTGGACTCAGCCGAAAGAGGAAAACATAATCTAATTAGGACTAGGAAACCGCTTGAGACTTGGGGACCACAACACTAAACCCTAGCGGCCACCTTAAAACCCTAAAAACAAACATGTATAAATACCCCCTCTATTCACAAACAAGGGGTACGCGAGAAGTAGCATATAGAGAGAGAGAGAGGATCATAGTGCAATATTCTTGTAATCATTCTTCATAGTGAATTTGACTTTGTTGCTAAAGCAACAACCCGTGGATGTTTCTCCGATCTTTGGAGTTTTACCACGTAATCGCTTGTTATTTCTTCTCAATCTTTAGTCATACTCAATCATAAACTGCAGTAATTCGAAAACAAATTATTGACTTGGTGACCATAAAAAATCACCGTCAACAAAGTTCAAATGTCCTTTGAAGACCTCATCATTGATAAGCACCAAAGGTAATTTCTAAATGCTTACTTGCATTGAAGAGATAGTTGCACACACTCACAACTCATGCATATGTTTAATTCTTGTATGTTGTGTGTCTTATTTTTGTGCATAAATGTTCTTTAACATCTCTTCTTGCATGCTTTATTAATTGCATCTTGTATGTCCAAAAGCCTTGTCATGCATTAGCCTTAGGTTTGCATACTTGTGTAAGGCGTTGTACAAAGTGCTGTTCGTACAACACCCATCTGAAGACCTGATGAGAATGGGATAAGCGCTGTACAGACCTGATCGATTTTAATCGGTCGCTGTACAGTCGTTATACGTATAGCGACTCTTTGTTTTCCCGAGAGAACAGAGAAATGGCACTATTCAGAAGCGTTGTTCGAACAGCGCCAATGAAGATGTTCTTCATTTTTCCCAGAAAGGCGCTGTACAAGTCACTCTACGTATAGCGACCTGTACAGTGCCCAAGGCAAAATCAATGTCACTTTTCAAAACGATGTCACTTCATCTTGACACCCTATATATATGCCTCTTTCATTTTAGGTCGTTTTTAGAGAGTTCCAAAGCATATTTTTACTTAACATATTTTTCCAAGAGAAAAATTTCACCAAAGAACTCACCTTTCTTTACTCAAACACCTTTCCATGATCATCAAACATCATCTAGCATCATCCTTGAAAATATAAATAAACGAGTCCTAAAATAATCTAGAGGGGGGGTGAATAAATTTTTAATCACCTATTACCAATTTTCGTGATTAGTCAATATTCAATGAACAACCCCTAACTAGTCAAAGAAAACAAGCAAGTGTAAAATGCGGAAAGTAAATAACAATTGTGTTTTTACGTGGAAACCCACACTGGAAAAACCACGGGCTGTTATGTGCGCCACACACGAACCTCAATCCACTAATTGTAAAGGCAATTACAACCTAGGTTGACCACGTCAAACCTCACACGGTTACTAATCTACCAATACTACCCGCAGGCCTTCAAAAGTGAATCTAGTCCAATGCTTGCAATCTACCAATGGTAAATACAAGACTTGTCTCTAAAGTGAAGAGATAACACAACCTTTGGTGAATATATGCAATATTCAAGATGCTAAAATACAAGGATAGACATTCAAGCTTATCTAGGCATGGATGAACATGTTAGGCATTCCTAGATATCATTTTGCTAGATGACATGCATATAACAAAGCTAAATGAGCACACAAAGTCCTATATGCTATATCTACCACAAGCAACTCACAAAACACAATAAAGAAACTATCTTGAAAACATTCAAGTCATAAAGAAGCAATCTTGAGACAAGTCAAGTCATAAAAGAGCAATCTTGTAGAGCAAGAACATATAAAAAGATATAGATGATATTCTAACTACAAGTCATGTGAGAATGAGGAAAACCCATGAGAAAAACATACCTAGATGATGCTAGATGATGAATGAACCATGAAAGAATGATGGGTTTTTGGTTTTGATTTGGAAAGATCAAATCTTGGAAGATTTTCTTTGAAGACACTCTAAAACTCTCTCTAGTTGATTTGAAACTCAAAACCCACACAAAGGACTAGAGAAAAGGATGTATTTATAGAGATGAGTGTGAGAATGTGAAAGGTCATGTTTTTTAAAAGACCATCAGCCCGTCGACCGCTGTCGGTACCGCTGCGAGAGCTGCAGCGGTCCAGCAGCGGTACCCAACCGCTGCGGAAAAGAAGGCAGTGGTCCGGCAGCGGTAGACACTGTCCGAAAAACTGCTACGAGGAAATTGGCAGCGGTCCGGGAGCGGTAGCCACTGTCCGTGAACCACTGTCCGTGAACCGCTGTCATACCGCTGTAAGGAAATTAGTAGCGGTCCAGGAGTGGCCAAAGGAACCCAAAAAGCTCTAAAAAAGATTTCATGCAATTTTTCAAGGCCAATAGACAAGGCAAAAACAAATAGGCTACTATAGAGAGATCATGCATGAAAAGAGCATATGCAACACCAATAAACACACATCAAAATATAAATGCAAGGAAAGTGTGTGTGTGCAATCTAAATCTCTTCAAATTAGAGTTAAGTCAAGAATCTACCTTCCTTGAAGCTCTTGATTCCACAATGAGGATTTCCTCAAACCTAAGCTACCCTTACACAATGAACCCCATTGTGGTTTTGTCAACGAAATGAGCCAATTAAAAATGAGGCACTTACAATCCTTGATCATCTAGATATCATTTTGCATGGATTTTTCAACACACTTTGTTTGGTAAGTTTTTCACTTATATCTTACATATTTTGTGTCTTTCTTCCCAAGCAATCTTATTTATCACTTGTATGTCATTGATATATATCTTAGATACATGTTTGAGATTAGTGTTTTGAATGTTTGAGAGTTGTATTGTGATAGCTTTCTAGGTTTTCATAATCCTTGTTTAGCTAAGCTTTTTGACATGTCATTTAGCTCTTGATATCTAGGATTGCTTTTATTGTTATATCTTCATCATAGATAAGCATATAGGGTTACCTAGCTCTTTATTGCATTTGTTAGTATTTCATATATTCACATAGGCTCTTTATCTCTTCATTGAAAAGTAAGACTTGTGTAGCTTCCGGGATTAGGTTGCGTAAATCACAAGCAATTGGACTAGGTTCACTTATACCGGGATTAGGTAGGTGTGTGATTACTTACCGGGATTAGGTTGTAATCGGATTGTTAGGATTCCCGTTGTTTTTAATTGGCTTATTTCGTGATCAAACCACATGTGGGGATGCTTTGTAAGGGTAGCTTAGATGTTGTTGTTATTGCTTAGGCCCTTTTGAAGACCTCACTATTGACAAGCACCAAAGGTAATATTCTAAGTGCTTACTTGTCTTGAAGAGATAGATGCACACACTCACAACTCATGCATATGTTTAATCCTTATATGTTGTGTGTCTTTTATGTGTGCCTTAATGCTCATGAACATCTCTTCTTGCATGTTAGTTTGATTGCATCTTGCATATCCAATTGCCTTGTCATGCTTAGACTTAGGATTGCATTTTTGCACTGGGCGCCCCCAAAAGCGCTCTACAGAAGCGCTGTACGAACAGCGCCCATTGAGCGCTGTTCAGACCTGATCGATTTAATCGGTCGCTGTTGGGTCGCTGTTGGGGCGCTGTACATAGCGCGGTACAGAGCGTTGTACGTACAGCGCCACTCTGTTTCCTCGTGAAAACAGAGCAAGGGCGCTGTACAGGCGCTGTACAATGGCGCCCTACGTACAGCGCCCAAGGCAAATAGTGGGCAAACTTATCAAAACGACCACACTTTGTTTTGGCCCCCTATATATATGCCACTTTGACTTTAGGTCAATCACAAGAGTTCATATTCAGATTCCATACTTAGGAGATTTTTCAAAGAGAAGAAAAATTCCAAAGAACTCATTTTTAATTACTCAAACACTTGTTCCATGATCATCAATCATCATCTAGCATCATCTTAGATCATCTAGATGACATCTTGCATGGATTCTTCATCATACTTTGCTTGGTAAGCTTTTCACTAATATCTTACATATTTTGTGTTTCTCTTATCTAGCAATCTCAATTTAATTACTTGTATGTGATTTTATATTTGTTGAATACAAGATTGAGATTAGTATGATGTATGTTTGAGAAGTTGTATTGTGCTAGCATATTAGGTTTTTGTGCTTGATATTGATTAGCTAAACTAATTGATATGTCATTTAGTTTTGATATCTAGGATTGTTCTTAATTGCATATTAATCATCTTAGATAAGCATATAGGGTTTCCCTTGCTCTATGTTGCATTTTGGATATTTTCACATATTCACTTAGGGTTGTATTCTCTTCAAGAGAAGCTAAGTCTTGTGTGTAGCAATCGGGATTAGGTTGCTTAGATCGCAAGCAAAATCGGACTAGGTTCACTCATACCGGGATTAGGTAGGTGTGTGATTACTTCCGGGATTAGGTTGTAATCGTTTGCACATTTAGTGGATTCGAGGTTCGAGTGTGGCTTACTTACATAGCCCGTGGTTTTTCCCGTGAGGGTTTCCACGTAAAAATCAAGTGTCAATTTAATTTCCGCACCATATTACACTTGCTTGTTTATTTTATCTTGAGGGTAATTTCATAATTTTGTCTATCACGAAAAATTGGGTAAAAAGCGTAAAATCTATTCACCCCCCCTCTAGATAGTTTTATACACACCGTGCTTTAATTAGTTTCAATTGGTATCAGAGCGGGTTCCTAGACATACATAGGTGATCCTTGCTTATTTTGGTGTGTTTTGCATTTTGTGTGATTTTTGATCATTCATACATTTGCATTCATTTCATTCATTCATAAACACTATGAGTGGAAACGGTGGAAATGGTGGTGGCCACGAAGGAGCTTCTAGCACAAGGCCTCCACTTCTTACCGGTTTGAACTATTCCCAATGGAAAGGGAAGATGGAATCCTACATATGCCAAATTCATGACCGTGCATGGATGGCGGTGGAAGACGGATATGATCTCCCTATGATGACTCTCGCGGGTGGAGGACAAGATGTTTTGAAGCCTAAGGCGCAATGGAACGCACAAGAGTTTGAGGCTTCTAAGTGGAATAGGAAGGCGATGCATGCCATTATGTGTGCCATGGATGAGAATCAGTACAAGCTTATTCAGAATACTCAAATTGCCAAAGTGGCATGGGACATCCTTCAAGTTGCACATGAGGGAACCGAGGTGGTGAAGGAGTCCAAGCTTCAAGTCCTCCAAACTCAATTTGAGTTACTTAGGATGGGAGAGGATGAATGCTTCAACGACTTCGAAATCAAATTGATGGACATAGTAAATCAAAGCCATCAACTCGGAGACCCGTATTCGGATAGGAGAGTCAAGCAAAAAATTATGAGATCTCTCCCCGATAGGTTTGAATCAAAGGTGACGGCCATAGAAGAAAATAGTGGCTACATGGATATGAAGCCAAGTGAGGTAATTGGGCGTCTCCTTGCATATGAGTCTAGGAAGGCTCCTAGCAACACTACTCCTCCTAAGAAGTCTAAAGGAATAGCTTTGAAAGCATCTAAGGATGAAAAGGAGGCAAAGCATGAATCGGATGAAGACCTTGCCTTATTTGTGAAACGGTTCAACAAGGTTATGGGGTTCAAGAAGAAGAAGGGATTTGGGTCAAGAGGACAAGATTTGAAGAAAAAGAGTTCCTTCAAGAAGTTTGAGCCTAGACAAGAGAAGACCGAAAGGAAAGGGGTCCGATGCTTTGAGTGTGGTGGGATTGGTCACTTTGCCCCCGAATGTGCGAATCACAATGAGAGGAAGAAGGGTAAAGTGATGGCCGCCACATGGAGTGGGAGTAGTGATGACTCCAATGAGGAAGATGAGTCTTCAAGTGAGGAAGAGCTCATGGCTAACTTCCTAGCTTTTGCATCTTCTCACAAGAGCAAAAGTGCTAGTGAAAAGGAAGATTTGAGTCAAGAGGAAATTGACTCTAGTGAAGAAGAAAGTGACTCCTCTTCTAGTTCCAAGAAGAAATTTGTGGAGCAAAAGGTGCTTGCTAAATATCATGCCGAGTTCAATGATTTAGCACTTAAAAGCACAAGAAAGATTGAGAGGTTGAGAGAAGAAAACCTTGAACTTTCGGCTCACAATGACCACTTAAGTGAACAAGTGGAAAGATTGAAGAGGAGAGAGGATAAGTTAATTGAGGAGTTAGACTTGTCCAAGAGAAATGAAGAAGGCTTGAAGAGGGAACTTGTAGAAGCTAAAGGGTCCTTGGCTAGGATAGATTCTAGCACCAAGAAGCTTGATCATTTACTTGGTGTTGGAAAGAGTCCAAGTGACAAGAGAGGTCTTGGGTATGAAGATGGCAAGAAAATCTCAACCTCTAACAAGACCATATTTGTCAAGAGCTTGAAGAATGAAGAAACTTCATTTGTGCAACCTCCTAAGAAAAAGTTAGAAATAGGACAAAGTTCTAATGCACAAGTAAAAATGGGGCCAAGAAGGAAATCTCAAGCTCAACCTCCTAAGGTTCCTCAAGCCAACACTCCTCCCAAATTGGCTCACAAAGGAAAGAGACCAATCATGCAACCTCAAGCTTGGAAGCAACCAAGACCGGTTCAACAACGAAGATGGATTGAACCCACATATCCACAAAGACATGGACGTACTCAAAGGCGAGGTATGATTCCTCTTTTCATTCCTATTTGTCACTTTTGTGGTTGTGATGGTCATATTAGACCAAATTGCTTTCAATATATTAAAATGTGTAGAAAACAAAGCATGATTGAAAAGAGAAAGAATAGAGCCAAGATGCATGTTTCTAGGAATAAAAATATTGATTTGCATGATCCTAGAAATAGTAGAGCACATGTACCAAAGGCCACTAAGAAAGCTAAAATTGTTGCTAAGTGGATTAGAAAGAATGAAAATGTTTGCCATGTTGCACAAATAGCCTTGAAGGCAAATTCTTCTAATTTGTGGTACTTGGATAGTGGGTGCTCTAGGCACATGACGGGAAACAAGAGTTTCTTCGAGACTCTTGTTATGGAGGAAGGTGGAAATGTCACTTTTGGTGATGGATCCAAAAGAAATGTTGTAGGGAAAGGAACCATTTCCGTTCCCGGATTACCCTCCTTATCCAATGCTTTATTTGTTGATGGCTTGAAAGCCAATTTAATTAGCATTTCACATCTTAGTGATGAAGGATATTCCGTCTTGTTCTCTAAAGATTATTGCTCTATCCTTAAACCCAATGGACAAACCTTGTTGAAGGGCATGAGATCTAGCGACAATTGTTATTGTCTTGAAGCTAGAATTGTATCTAATCATGTGTCCATGGATGAGCAAATTGAGTTGTGGCATGAAAGACTTGGCCACATGAACTTTAGGGACCTACGGACCCTTGGAAAGTTCAATTGTGTGCGTGGCCTCCCTAAGCTTGGGAAGAAAGCCAATGGTATTTGTGGACCTTGCCAACAAGGAAAGCAAACTAAAAGCATGCACAAAAAGGGTAAGTATCTCACCACCAAGGAGCCACTTGAGCTTCTCCACATGGACCTCATGGGTCCCATGCAAACCGAAAGTTTGGGTGGAAAGAGATACATTTTTGTTTGTGTTGATGATTTCTCTAGATTTACATGGACATATTTTCTTAGAGAAAAATCCGAAACTTTTGATAAGTTTAAAATGCTTTGTACTAAATTGCAAAATGAAATGAATTCTAACATTAGAAGCATTAAACGGATTAGAAGTGACCATGGGAGAGAATTTGAGAATGCCACCTTTGAAACCTTTTGTAATGGTTTAGGCATCTCCCATGAATTTTCTGCTCCTAGGACACCTCAACAAAATGGAGTTGTTGAGAGGAAGAATAGGGTCCTCCAAGAGATGGCCCGTGTGATGTTGCTTAGCAACAATGTCCCTAGGAACCTATGGGCCGAAGCCATTAACACGGCTTGCTATATAGGAAATAGAGTGTTCCTAAGGCCCGGTACTAGAAACACCTCCTATGAGTTATGGAAAGGCAAGAGGCCAAATGTTAGCTACTTCCACACTTTTGGAAGCAAATGCTACATTTGAATGACCGTGATCAACTTGGCAAGTTTGATGCTAAGAGTGATGAGGGTATTTTTATTGGCTATGCCTTAAATAGTAGAGCCTATAGAGTTTTCAATTTAAAGACTCTAAGTGTTATGGAATCATCCAATGTCGTATTTGATGATACTAGGCTCAAGTCTAATGATCATGAGGAGGAGGTTATTTTTAGTGATGATTCTCCTTTGGAGGAGGTTGTGGTGTCGCCTAATGTTGGGACATCTAATGTCAACAATGATGGCACACAACCTATTGATAGAGTTCCTCTCTTGGACTCTAAAGAACCCGCTCCATGGGTTAGGAAACTCCATGATAAAGAAGATATCATTGGAGAGGTAAATGAGGGTGTTAGGACTAGACGCCAACTTGCTAATCTTATTAGCTATACATGTTACACCTCTCAAATTGAACCCAAAAAGGTTGAAGAAGCCTTAAATGATGAATTTTGGGTTCTTGCCATGCAAGAAGAGCTAAGCCAATTCGAAAGGAATGAGGTTTGGACTCTAGTTCCTAGGCCTAAGACCACTAATGTCATAGGCACCAAATGGATATTTAGGAACAAATCCGATGAGGATGGCAACATAGTGCGGAACAAGGCTAGACTTGTAGCACAAGGGTACTCTCAAATTGAGGGTATCGACTTTGAGGAGACTTTTGCTCCCGTTGCCCGCTTAGAGTCCATTAGGCTTCTCTTGTCCATCTCTTGTGTGCACAAGTTCAAATTGCACCAAATGGACGTCAAGAGTGCCTTCCTCAATGGCTTCTTGCAAGAGGAAGTGTTTGTTGAACAACCTAAGGGGTTTGTGGATGCACACCACCCCAATCATGTCTATCGCCTCAAGAAGGCACTTTATGGGTTGAAACAAGCACCGAGGGCTTGGTATGAGCGCCTCACTCAATTTCTTGTTGACAACAACTACACAAGAGGTAGTGTTGACAAGACACTATTCATCAAGAGAGACAATGATGAGCTTTTCATAGCTCAAATATATGTTGATGATATAGTTTTTGGCTCCACCAACAACACCAAAGTCCAACAATTTGTTGATGTCATGTCTCTTGAATTTGAGATGAGTCTTGTTGGTGAGCTTAGTTACTTCCTAGGTTTGCAAATTAGGCAAATGAATGATGGGATTTTCATAACCCAAGCCAAATATGCTAAGAACCTAGTGAAGAAGTTTGGTTTAGAGAAAGCCAAACATTGTGATACACCCATGAGTACCACTTTGAAGCTAAGCAAGGATGCTAGTGGTAAAAGTGTGGAACAAACTCTATATCGTGGCATGATAGGTAGCTTGCTTTATTTGACCGCAAGTAGGCCCGATATATCTTTTAGTGTGGGTGTGTGTGCTAGGTACCAAGCGGATCCTAAGGAGTCCCACCTCTCTTCCGTGAAGAGGATCATTCGCTATGTGAATGGGACATCCAACTATGGGATTTGGTACTCATTTGACACTAATGCTAGTCTAGTTGGCTTTAGTGATGCGGATTGGGCAGGAAATTGTGATGATAGGAAGAGCACATCGGGCGGTTGCTTCTTTCTAGGCAACAACTTGGTGTCTTGGTTTTGCAAGAAGCAAAACTCGATTTCCTTGTCCACGGCCGAGGCCGAGTACATAGCCGCGGGGAGTGGATGCACACAACTCCTATGGATGAAGCAAATGCTAGTAGACTACGGATTCAACCAAGGTACTCTCACTCTCTTTTGTGATAACATGAGTGCTATTAATATTTCCAAGAATCCGGTTCAACATTCTAGAACTAAGCATATTGACATCCGCCATCACTTCATTAGAGAGCTTGTTGAAAATAAATGCATAGTACTTGAACATGTAGGTACTAATGATCAACTTGCGGACTTATTTACTAAACCCTTAGATGCTACTCGATTTAAAACTCTTAGTAGATCTATTGGATATGTCTTGTGGAGTGATGTTCTATGATTGACCCCATATGGGGAACTCAAGCAAAGAGAGCTATTTTGCATTCTTGTATCTTGCAAAAAATTTGAAATAACTTATGCCTCTTCTTTTGATTGCTTGAGTAAGCTTGGTTGTACATATGTATATATGTTTCAATTCTATAAGTGTGAACCTTGCTTATCTACAATCCATGTCATATTTATGTTCAAACATGCATTTTTGGACTAGGAGATTTACATAGGAAGTATGATGTGAATGACCTATAGTTATCTCCATGACATGATGATTCTTTAATAACATGCTAATGCTAAATGAAAAAGCATGAAATTCATACAACATGCTCACATGAAAAGCATGAATTGATGATTGCATATTCTTAAAAATGCAAAACTTGTGTGAAAGCTAATGAGACTCAAAATGAATAAAGGATCTTGTATCCGTTCAAAGGAATTTACATTCCATATGTCTCTCTTTCTTTATTAGTTGAACATGGTTACTATCATACGGATTTCTTATCCGGAAAAATCAAATAGGGTGCAAAGTCGCTCATGCCATGTTTCGCTTATAAAGTTGGATATAGTTGCTCTTAAAATTGAAATCAATAATCTCTATATCCTTGCTTTTCCCATGACATTGGTGAAATTGGTTTGAATTCAAATTAGAAACCTTTGTCATTTGCTTTGCCAAATACCATTGTATTTTGGACTTGAATGCTATATGTCTTGTATGCAAAGCATGTTGGATTCACACATTTTCTCAAATAAATCTCCTTGTTTCTCTCAAATTAATTGAAGTGCATAAAGTGACTTATATGTATATGCATATCTTGCATGCTTCTATCTCTCGTTGCTTTGAGTGACCCGGTTGGGGACTACTCCTTTGCCTATATCATGACAAAAAGGGGGAGTAGGAAATGGTAAGGGGAGTTGCAAAATATAGAAGCTTTGTGCATTTTGGGGAGAACATACATTGAGGGGGAGTAACCCTTTGAGGGGGAGCATTGCATTTATCATTCATTGCATACATTTGCTAATGTTGTGCCTAAATTCTAAAAATGCAAATGCTTGGTATTGTTCTCACATGATTAATCTCACACTTTACTTGTATTGGAAATGCTAGAAACTTTATTTTCAGGGCTTGATTGTTCTACAAGAGATTGAAGACTTGAAGTTTTTACTTTCTTATCTCTTTGTAATGTAGATAATCATTGTAGTCCCGTAGTTTCTAATTCTATGTGAGGAATCAATGTGAGTGGTGGTTTTGTCACGAAATAGCCAAAGGGGGAGATTGTTAGGATTCCCGTTGTTTTAATTGGCTTATTTCGTGATCAAACCACATGTGGGGATGCTTTGTAAGGGTAGCTTAGATGTTGTGTTATTGCTTAGGCCCTTTTGAAGACCTCACTATTGACAAGCACCAAAGGTAATATTCTAAGTGCTTACTTGTCTTGAAGAGATAGATGCACACACTCACAACTCATGCATATGTTTAATCCTTATATGTTGTGTGTCTTTTATGTGTGCCTTAATGCTCATGAACATCTCTTCTTGCATGTTAGTTTGATTGCATCTTGCATATCCAATTGCCTTGTCATGCTTAGACTTAGGATTGCATTTTTGCACTGGGCGCCCCCAAAAGCGCTCTACAGAAGCGCTGTACGAACAGCGCCCATTGAGCGCTGTTCAGACCTGATCGATTTAATCGGTCGCTGTTGGGTCGCTGTTGGGGCGCTGTACGTGAGCGCGGTACGTACAGCGCTGTACGTACAGCGCCACTCTGTTTCCTCGTGAAAACAGAGCAAGGGCGCTGTACAGGCGCTGTACAATGGCGCCCTACGTACAGCGCCCAAGGCAAATAGTGGGCAAACTTATCAAAACGACCACACTTTGTTTTGGCCCCCTATATATATGCCACTTTGACTTTAGGTCAATCACAAGAGTTCATATTCAGATTCCATACTTAGGAGATTTTTCAAAGAGAAGAAAAATTCCAAAGAACTCATTTTTAATTACTCAAACACTTGTTCCATGATCATCAATCATCATCTAGCATCATCTTAGATCATCTAGATGACATCTTGCATGGATTCTTCATCATACTTTGCTTGGTAAGCTTTTCACTAATATCTTACATATTTTGTGTTTCTCTTATCTAGCAATCTCAATTTAATTACTTGTATGTGATTTTATATTTGTTGAATACAAGATTGAGATTAGTATGATGTATGTTTGAGAAGTTGTATTGTGCTAGCATATTAGGTTTTTGTGCTTGATATTGATTAGCTAAACTAATTGACATGTCATTTAGTTTTGATATCTAGGATTGTTCTTAATTGCATATTAATCATCTTAGATAAGCATATAGGGTTTCCCTTGCTCTATGTTGCATTTTGGATATTTTCACATATTCACTTAGGGTTGTATTCTCTTCAAGAGAAGCTAAGTCTTGTGTGTAGCAATCGGGATTAGGTTGCTTAGATCGCAAGCAAAATCGGACTAGGTTCACTCATACCGGGATTAGGTAGGTGTGTGATTACTTCCGGGATTAGGTTGTAATCGTTTGCACATTTAGTGGATTCGAGGTTCGAGTGTGGCTTACTTACATAGCCCGTGGTTTTTCCCGTGAGGGTTTCCACGTAAAAATCAAGTGTCAATTTAATTTCCGCACCATATTACACTTGCTTGTTTATTATCTTGAGGGTAATTTCGTAATTTTGACTAACACGAAAAATTGGGTAAAAAGCGTAAAATCTATTCACCCCCCCTCTACAGCTTTATACACCCCGTGGTATATTTAGTTTCAATTGTGATTAGGTTATGTCTATTGAAGCTTAAATTTAGATGGCCCGCCAAGATCCCCAATCCACACGGACTTGCATGGATCACTTGATATATTCTACCGGACCAATTTAAGGGTCCATCTAGAATTGCATTTAATATATTAAGAATATAATTTGCACATTGTTTTAGTAATGGGCTGCTCAATTATATTATATATTAATGAAAGGCATGTGGGCTTGTTTATTTTAGTAAGAATGGGTATGGTTCACATGTGGGCTTTTTATTTAAAGTCCAATGGATTAAATGAAATAAGAAAATAATATTTGGCCCATTTACTCTAAGTGGGGCGGCAAGGGTTAATTTTTAACCTAAAATATTATTTTGTTTCATTGTTTTAATTAAATAAGAATTAATTAATTTATTAATTAATTGTTTAATTAAGAAACAAATCTTTTCTAATCAGGAAATATATTTCCTAAAAGTAAAAGTAAAAGACTTGTTTGATAAGGAAATAAATAATTAGTTTTATTTATTTAATCAAATAAGAAGTCTTTTTATTTAGTCAAAATAAAAGAATAAAATATTTATGAATTGAATTAGGGTTTGAAGTCTTTAACTAGATGGGAATTAGGGTGCAACACAAACTCTTTTAAGCTTGTATGTTGCAGCAACCCTAGTCCATTTAGGGTTAGAGAATTTGGCCACCCTAAAAGAAAAGAAGAGAAGAAAGTTTGGCAACCTATATATACATAGTTATAGAATTCGGCCACCTAGGGCTTTGTGTGCTTGAGATTCTATTTTTCTTCTTCTTCTCAATTCATAGAAAGATTTTATTCTACTAAAAACAAAAAGGAGTGTTAGATATTCTTTGATGGTATACTATTTGCTTATTCATCAATAAGCTTGTGTGTACGACATCGATCTAGGTTCACGTGAGTTTCGATCATTAGATTGAAAACTCAAAAGTGACCGGAATAATCTTAGTCATTCTTTTGATTGTTTTTGTGACTAACAAAGAAAAGAAAAGTTTGTTTGTCCATTCACAGGTTTGCAATTCAAAGAAAAGAGAGACCACGCTCCTAGGTGATCCATGTTCGTGCTAGGATTGAAGATCTTGCGGATTACCATCGACATAAGTCAATCGGATCACGCGACAAAAGGTATTCTACTTTTTGTTATGTATATGTATGTTTAATTAATTAAGGGTTTAAGGTTCATAAAAAAAGGAAAAAATTTTAAAAGTCACTAAATCTATTTTTAGTCTTGCTTCCGCTGCGTGTACTTCTTGGTATTTTTCCCTACATTCAATACCCACACTTGCACTTCATGATTAGTCTTAAGTGTGGTGTAATTCGTTTCCGTTTGTGTGATCGGAAACGTCCGCGCTTGCACGATGGTGTGCATGTCTTAGCGCGATGGTTGACCACTTGAGAAGGTCTCATTCTTCTCTTGGATAAGTGGTAGTTTTGGTTCGGTTGTTTGGAGTAGAGTGTCTAGTTTCAAAAGATTGGATTTCAATGTTTAAATGATTTTCAAAACTGACCTATGTATGGTCTTGTGGCCATAACGTTTTACACAAAGCTTCAAAATGAGTTTTAAAAATTTCTGTACAAACTAGACACCCACACCTTTCCAACGGTATATTATTCGTAATATTTGACCGTTTGGATTGGTTTTAAAATCTCCAAAGTTCCAACCAAAACAGGGCAACTCTGTTGTTGTCCGTTTCTGACCTTTGGTCACTCAATCGACAATAACCTTTTGTATAGATATCAAAATGTCATTCTGTAATTGGAGTAGAAAGTAGACTTCCATACCTTTCCAACGATATATTATACAAAAGGTTTCGATGTCGTTTGGTCATGTTTCGGTGCGCTCGAATTTGGAGCTAAAGTGTTGTCGCATGATTCTGCGGCCTGGCCGTCGATTTGGCCGCAGAATGCCCAGTGACGTCTTTTTGACATTCTCAAAACGTCGTAGCTTCATTTGACCCTATAAATACCCTTTTATCTCTCCTTCTTCATCATAACTCTCCCAACTGAAACCCTAGAGAGAGAATTCACTTTCTAGAAAGAGAAAGATATTCTTGAGAGAGAAAGAGAGACTTGAGAGAAAAGCTTAAAGATTACATCTTTATCTCTCTAAACCCATTCCCACATGCACAAATCATCATCTAGGCATCATCTAGGTTCATCTAGCATATGCTAATGCATGGGTCTTCTTCACACATGGTATGATTTGTTGAACACTTTTATCTTACATAATTAGTGTTTTTACTTATCAATTTATCTCTTTTATCACTTGTATGTTCTTTGAGTAATTTCTACATACATGATTGAGATTATGTGTTGATTGGGTTATTTATGTTAGCTAGGTTTTCATGCCTATTTTATATCTAGCTAATTAATCTCATTATATGATTGAGATTATTTTTGATAGCTTAAATGATTAGGTCATTATTGCCTAAAAGCTATGCCATAAACATTCTTGTGTGATTTATTGATAACTAGGTTGATAGATTGTATTTTAATCAACTAGTTAATCTTTTGAATGTTTGTGGGTTATTTGTGATAGCTTTGTATCTAGGATTGGTTATCCTTTACTTAGCTAAAGTTGTATGCCATGACATATAGCTATTTTCATATCTATGATGATTTTATTGTCATCATATAATCCTAGGTAAGCATCTAGAGTACCCTAGCTCTATATTGCATATTTGGATATCATTGCATATTCACTTAGGGTGTTGATCTCTTCGGAGAAGTAAGTCTTGTGTGATAGACCGGGATTAGGTCGTACACCGGGATTAGGTCGTCACATGAGCAAATTGGACTAGGTCCACTTTTACAGGCCTGCGGGTAGTGGTAGCAGGATATTGGTCGGGATTAGGCCGTCAAACCGGGATTAGGTTGTATACGCTATCACAATTAGTGGATTCGAGGTTCGAGTGTGGCGCACTTACCAGCCCGTGGTTTTTCCCTGTTGAGGGTTTCCACGTAAAAATCAAGTGTCGTTTATATTCTGCACCATATTACACTTGATTATTATATTGTCTAGTTTGGGGCATTTTTGTAAATTTGACTAAACGCGAAAATTGGGTAATAACGATTAAAATCTATTCACCCCTACTCTAGATAGTTTTATACACACCGTTAATTTGTTTCACAAGCCAACTCCCTAACCAAAGCACTCATGCCTCTAGGGAGCCTCCCATGTATGACTATCCGAACCTTCCCGATCCAAGCCATGACTTCTTGCTTGCCTATCCGAGTCCGCCCGACTCTAGACAAGACTTCTTGCTTGGTTATCCGAACCCTTCCGACTCTAACCAAGACTTCATGCCTTTTACAAGGACTTCCTAGTGTGATCATGTGAATACAAATTATGTAAGCAATTAATTCAACGTAGAACATGTGATCAATACATTCCATGAAACAACTAAACCTAAAGATATGATAACACAAGTAATAAAAGTCTAGATGCAAAACTTGAATAAAAACCTAGAGCATGTGAAAACACCTAACACATAAAACTCATAGTTTCATTCACACAAATAAAACTTGAACAATTCACATACATGAAGCACAAATTCAAGATGTTGTAACATACACAAAATGCTAGAATCACAAAATGTGTTCAATGAATATTCTAGCCAACAATTAGAGCAAGGATATATTGAATAATTAATTAAATCCTATTTGTCTCTAAATACACAAACAATTGAATTAATCCTAGATTTTATCAATCAAAGGATCGAAACACATTTCAAGGATTATTAATCATAAATGATTCAATCAAGTCACAAATAATCTTAGATATCAATCTAATCACAATACAACTCTCAAATGTTTGAAAAACCTAGAATCTAAGAAACTAGTTCACATATGTCTCTAATTAGACTTTTGATTAAGATTGATTATGAAGCTATCTTTCTCAATAGCATTCATCATACATATAATACATATAGAAGAAGAACCCCAAGCAAATTGAAGGTTATAAAAGAAGAAAACTCAAAGATATGAACACTACCTTGCAATCACGAGCTGGTTCATTTTTCTGGGTAAAACCACCACGAAAATCAATCAAAAAGCTGCAAGACCACTTGGAAAAGGTAGAGGACTCGATTACGAACAATCTCCAACTTGAATCAACCAATTCCGACTTCGTATGAGAAAGTTATGGTGTTTGGAAGGTGAGAAAAATGGGAGAGAAAATTCTGGTGTGAGTTTCAATCTTTTTCTTGTTGGAATTAAATGGAGGGAATTGGAAATATTTAAAAGGAAGAGAGAAAGGGAAGACGTGAGCCAATCAGGGGCTACCACATCAGCACCCCGTGTGGGGCGCGTGTGCCACACGTGGGTAGAGAGGTGCTCTGGCTGTGTGGCACACGGCCTCCACACGTGACACACAAAGCTTGGCCTTTGGCCATGCTTGCTCCTCCCGTGCTCCGCTCGCGTTCTTTGGCCGTATCCGGGCCTCCGAACTCCGATTTTGAATCTATATTTGGATTACGAATCATGACTCCCTCATGCACAATGAAGACTACAAAACATTGACAAAAGGTTGAGAATTCATCTCGGAAAATGATGATAAAGACAACTCAACGAATGAGAACGAAAAGTAGGGTAGCTACATCGTTTGGACTCGAAACTTAATGAATGAGTAACCAAAATGACTGGAACTCAACGGAATCATAAGAGATCATGTTCAAGTCCAAAAATAAAAATACAGAAACAAATAAACACAAAATCACACACGTATGCCATTTCCTAGACATAGTCCTAGAACATGCAAATTTCAATGTTTATCAAATTAAATCTAATGCATGTGCATACATTACCAACTGTGTGAAAGAGATATATAAATGTTGTTCAACCATGCAGAGACACATATGAATGCCATGTGTGTGTGTGCCTAGCCTTGTAAGAGAAATGAGGTCTTATATACCTTTGTAGACCGATGAAGCACATTTCTCTTTGAAGCCGGCATCTTGCATGAGTTGTGGCCAAGACTTTCTTTGACGTCTTGAATCTTCAATACTTAGACCACTAAACATTACAAGAGAACGTCGTTTTGATATGAAATATATGCCAAAACAAACCAAAAACCTAACACCGTATATCTTTGAAACTAAGCAAATTTTTTCGGGATCTGCTTGAATATTCACTACTACAAAAATGTTAAAAGACATCACTAGAAATCACTAAAAGAAATTGGTTTTTGGTAACCGATTTAAAAAAGCTTTTAGACATCGGTTTTTATAAAACCGATGTCTTAAAAATTACAGTTTCAAAAGACATCGGTTTTTAAGAAAATCGATATTAAAAAAAAAAAAACGTTTAAACATCGGTTTTTATAAAAACTGATATTAAAACAAGCGTTTAGACATCGGTTTTTATAAAAACCAATGTAGATTCAAAAGCAAAATTTTGAAATGCAAATCTGACCTATGTCCACATTCAAGTGCACATCTCTAAAAATCTCAATGTTATTTGCTCACTTTTGACACAAGAAAGTAGACATGCAAACAAACACTTTTAATTCAGAAATATTCCAAAAATCGATTTGGAAAAGTGTGAAAATGAGCGATGAAAACAGCTCACTCGCGGATTCGCGAATCGCTTCTGACCTTGGACTAAATAATTGATCATAACTTTCAAATTACTGCCCAATATTTACGTTCTTTATACCGTTGGATTTGTATCGAAAAATTGAAGAACCCAACATAGACAAAAAAAATTACTTCCTTGCCAAAAGATATAGTTTTAAGGAAAGAGTTTGCACAAAAATATCTCCAATCGCTTCAATTCTGACCTTTGACTGAATAATTGATCATAACTTTCAAAATATTGCCCGGAATTTTACGTTCTTTATACTGTTGGATTCGTATCAAAAAATTGAAGAATCCACCATGGACAAAAAAAATTATTTCGTTGCCAAAAGATACAGTTTTAAGGAAAAATTTTGCACAAAAATATCTCCAATCGCTTCTGACCTTTGACTGAATAATTGATCATACTTTCAAAATACCGCCCGGAATTTTATGTTCTTGATACCATTGGATTTATCGAAAAATCAAAGAATCCACCATGGACGAAAAAATTTATTTCATTACCAAAAGATACAGTTTTAAGGAAAACGTTTGCGCAAAAATATCTCCAATCGCTTCTGACCTTTGACTGAATAATTGATCATAACTTTCAAAATACCACCCGGAATTTTACATTCTTTATACCGTTGGATTCGTATCGAAAATCAAAGAATCCATCATGGACAAAAAAATTATTTCATTGCCAAAAGATACAGTTTTAAGGAAAAAGTTTGCACAAAAATATCTTCAATCGCTTCTGACCTTTGACCGAATAATTGATCATACTTTCAAATACCGCCCATAGTTTTACGTTCTTTATACCGTTGGATTCGTATCGAAAAATCGAAGAATCTAGCATGGATGAAAAAATTTATTTCGTTGCCAAAAGATAAAGTTTTAGGGAAAAAGTTTGCACAAAATATCTCCAGCAGAACACAAAACCACATAATAAAAATGAAATGAAAAATAAACCCACCAATAAAATTTATTTAATATATATGTTTGTAGTAGAATTAGAGTTTTGATTAGTTGAGTAAATTTAAATTTATCAAACAAGTTTTTTTTTTTTTTTAATATTTTTTTATTTCTAACAACTCATATAGGTTATATAAAAATATTGTGCAATTGTTAACATATCCAATCTTGTATTCAGGTGGTAAAGGCTTACCACTTTGACTTTGAGGTTGCAAGTTCGATTCCTCATAATAATTGTCAGTATTATCAGAGGTGGGGCGGGCCACTGGCGGTGGCCGGTGACAGTGGGATTAATTTTTGTAATACATCAATTTTACATCAGGGTTTTTAAATCGGTTTTAACTAAAACCGATGTCTTTTCTCCTGGTTTTTAAATCAGTTTTAAGTAAAACCGATGTCTTTTGCACTTTTTTTCTAAAACACTCAAAAAGACATCGGTTTTAAAATTTTCAAAAACCGATTTCTTCCATTTAAAAAAACCGATTTCTTTTGCATTTTTTGTAGTAGTGATTGATTGTTTCACTTCTACACCTTGTGTAGCCCCATTTTCGTATCTTTTTGTGTTTGTTTCTCGGGTAAAACCGTGTTCTAACGCTTTAAATAAGTCGTGCATGGTCAAGTTAGTTTTGGAGCTTAATGGTCTTGGACGGAGCTGAAATGAAGAACAAGAAGGCAAGTTAAAGCATAAAGGCGACCCCAAGGCGAGCTCACCCGAGCTCGCCTTCAGGTCGCTATCGTCTTGGATTCAGCCTTCCAAAAACAAAGCACAAAGGTGAGCCCACTCAAGGTCGCCTCAAAGTCGCTTTGGCCTCTGGTTTAGCCATCCACAACATGCCCAAAGGCAACCTCAGGGCGAGTCCAGCCAAGGTCGCTATCCTTTCGGGTCCAGCCCCTTGAAACAGAGGAAAAAGGTGACCTCAAGGCTAGCCCAACCAAGATCGCCTCAAGGTCGCTATTGGCTCGGTTTAGAAATCACACCTTAAGGCGACCTCAAGGCGAGCTCAACAAGATCACCCCAAGGTCACCTTTTTGCCTAGAAATTGTTTTGTCCACGGAATTTACTCCCTTGCCCTTGACCTAGACCTAATTCATCTCCTTAATATTCATTTGCTATTTTTAGGCAAAAGTACCTGTTAACCGCCA
This sequence comes from Acer saccharum, assembly GCA_030490815.1. NCBI lineage: Eukaryota > Viridiplantae > Streptophyta > Magnoliopsida > Sapindales > Sapindaceae > Acer > Acer saccharum. Next base: position 15,476,689 of record CM059875.1, on the reverse strand, counting down.
AAAATGGCAGGGGCCAAAGAAGAATTTTCCATCGGCCTTAAAAGATAAGTCAAGGCAAAAAGATATTAGGGAAGAAGCATCCCGATACCCCGCCATTCTATGACACGCCCGACTAGTTCTACCAATACTGGAAATTAACTTAATCTACCACGGTCGTGCTAAAGGGACGTGCGAGTCTGGTGACCCTATTGCAAGTGCACAAGTCGTTAAACTAGTGTAGTGAGCAAGTAAGGGTATCGTTCCCACTAGGTAAGCACTAAAAAGCTTTCTATCTTTAGATTAACTCTACAGTTTCCTAATTATTCTAACAAGTTTTACTTAAATTAACTAGTGATCAACAAATTATTATTCTAGATGAAGTTGTCTAATTAGTGTAGGGAAAAATACCAAGAAGTACACGCAGCGGAAGCGAGACTAAAAAATAGATTTAGTGACTTTTAAAAAATTTTCCTTTTATGAACCTTAAACCCTTTAATTAATTAAACATACATATACAATAACAAAAAGTAGAATACCTTTTGTCGCGTGATCCGATTGACTTACGTCGATGGTAATCTGCAAGATCTTCAATCCTAGCACGAACGTGGATCACCTAGGAGCGTGGTCTCCCTTTTCTTTGAATTGCAAACCTGTGAATGGACAAACAAACTTTTCTTTTCTTTGTCAGTCACAAAAACAATCAAAAGAATGACTAAGATTATTCCGGTCACTTTTGAGTTCTCAATCTAATGATCGAAACTCGCGTGAACCTAGATCGATGTCGTACACACAAGCTTATTGATGAATAAGCAAATAGTATACCATCAAAGAATAATCTAACACTCCTTTTTGTTTTAGTAGAATAAAATCTTTCTATGAATTGAGAAGAAGAAGAAATTTTATCAAGAACACATGAAGTGGCCGAATTCTGTCAATATATAGGTGGCCTAAGTTTGCTTCTTCTTTTCTATTAGGGTTGCCGAAATCCTAACCTAGAAATAACTAGGGTTGCCGCAAAATACATGCCCACAGTAGGCTTATGTTGCACCCTAATTTCCATCTAGTTTTTAAGACATCAAACCCTAATCCAACTCATAGATCTTTTATTCTTTTATTTTGACTAAATAAAAAGATTCTTATTTGATTAAATAAATAAAACTAATTATTTATTTCCTTATCAAACAAGTCTTTTACTTTTACTTTTAGGAAATATATTTCCTGATTAGAAAAGATTTGTTTCTTTAATTAAACAATTAATTAATAAATTAATTAATTCTTATTTAATTAAAACAATGAAACAAAATAATATATTAGGTTAAAATAACCCTTGCCGCCCCACTTAGATAAATGGGCCAAATTATTTTCTTATTTCATTTAATCCATTGGACTTTAAATAAAAAGCCCACATGTGAACCAGACCCATTCTTACTAAAAGAAACAAGCCCACATGTCTTTCATTAAATATAATATAATTGAGCAGCCCATTACTAAATAATGTGCAAATTATATTCTTAATATATTAAATGCAATTCTAGATGGACCCTTAAATTGGTCCGGTAGAATATATCAAGTGATCCATGCAAGTCCGTGTGGATTGGGGATCTTGGCGGGCCATCTAAATTTAAGCTTCAATAGACATAACCTAATCACAATCAACAAATGATTCACTTAGGTCCGATCCATTAATTTTAACTCATTCCACTAAAGCTAAAACTGAACTCTTAAATAAAGATAGAAAAGGAAGATGCTCCTCATTCATACCCTAGACAATCATATTGGAGATAGTGTATCCTCGTGATTAATATCAGTAATCGCCAAGAGTTCATAGACCGCCTATAACTCTCCAAGTTACCATATTTACTCATATGACCACGTTTTGAACTTGGATATTTTGACTTGTCCAGAAGCCATGTTTTCAATAGACACTATCGAAAACTCAACGTTGAGATTTAATATCCAATTACCTCAAAACATCCATATGATGATATTATACTCTCATTTAATTAAATGGAGCCACGATGTCCATATCTATAAATGAAGTCCTCTATCGATTAACAAATGAATATCACCAAACTATCGAGGATAGACTATGCGATATAATCGTACTCATTGATAACTCAAATGATATCACTTGCAACCATAAGTCCATCATTTATCTCAGGATTAAGATAGACTCTCCGATTGTCCTGATAATGAAAAGACTTTATCTACTGACGGTTTAGATAAAGTTTTCATTGTGATCCAGTTCAATGCACCCAGTGCACTAGATCCTTTTGCTCGAAGACACTCCGATGATTTTAGACTCATCATATCTCATTTGATCCCACTCAAATGCTAGCAAAAGAATTCTACAACTTTAACAAGATAAAGGTGCCCAACCTTTAACTTAAGTTGTGAACATTATTCAAGACTAACTAAAGAATTGTGTCTACCACATACATATCCAGATGTACGAACAATTCTTCTTTTCCCATAGTCTTTAGACCTTATGATTATTTACTTTGACAATTATAATATTAAACTATAAATGCTATACGATTTGTTAAACCAGAAATCACTTTATTAATATGAAAAAGATTGTTAATTACAACATTACACTCTTGCTATTGAGCATAATCCTAACAATCTCCCACTTGCGCTATAGCAAATGTGTCATATCTCTCAAGCCCATGTTCTCTAGATGCCCATCGAAACTCTTCTGAGGTAGAGCCTTTGTGAAGGGATCCGCTAGATTTTCTGACGCGATTTTGGTAATCGTCACGTCACCTCTTTGAACAATCTCCCTTAAAAGATGATACTTTCTTTCAATGTGTTTACCTCTCTTGTGACTTCTTGGTTCTTTCGAATTAGCCACTGCTCCACTGTTGTCACAGTAGATAGTGATCTGCTTATTCGCACTAGGAACCACTTCCAAGTCAATCAAGAATTGGCGGAGCCAAACAGCCTCTTTGGCAGCTTCGCATGCAGCAACATACTCAGCTTCCATGGTGGAATCAGCAATACAAGATTGCTTGATACTCCTCCATATAACTGCTCCTCCTCCAATAGTAAACACAGCCCCTGATGTGGATTTTCTGGAGTCAGAATCTGATTGGAAATCAGAATCTGTATACCCAACGGGACCAAATCCCCTCCAGAGTATACAAGCATATTATCTCTCGTTCTCTTGAGATACTTGAAAATATGCTTGACTGCCGTCCAGTGATCAGGACCAGGTTTCGATTGAAACCTGCTAACTATGCCAACAGCAAAACAAATATCTGGTCTAGTACAGAGCATTGCATACATGAGACTTCCAACTGCCGAGGCATATGGAACTCTACTCATGAATTGCTCTTCATGCTCATTCTTAGGAACTTGTTCCTTAGAAAGCTTGATTCCATGTCTGAAAGGTAACATACCTTTCTTGGAATCCTGCATGGAAAACCTAGACAAGATTTGTCTATGTATGAAGCTTGGGATAATGCAATCGTTCTATTCTTTCTATCCCTTATTACTTGGATACCTAGAATAAAACTTGCTTCTCCTAAGTCCTTCATATCAAATTGTTTTGCTAACCATTCTTTTACTGATGTCAATACACCTACATCGTTTCCAATGAGTAGTATATCATCAACATAAAGAATCAGGAAAACCAACTTGTCGCCTTTAATCCTTTTGTATACACAAGGTTCGTCAGGATTCTGAATAAATCCAAAACCTTTGACAGCTTGATCAACCTTATGTTCCAGGATCTGGATGCTTGCTTTAATCCATATATGGATTTCTGCAACTTGCATACCTTTCCATTGGCCCTTTTCAATGAATCCCTCTGGTTGCATCATGTAGATGCTTTCGTCAAGACTTCCATTAGGAAAGCTGTCTTGACGTCCATTTGCCAAATCTCTAGATCTAAAGATGCTGCAATGGATAAGAGTATCCTAATGGATTTAAGCATGGCCACAGGAGAGAAGGTTTCCTCGTAATCGATACCTTCTTTCTGTGTATACCCTTTAGCTACCAATCTAGCTTTAAAGGTTTCCACCTTTCCATCCATACCTCTTTTCCTCTTGTATACCCACTTGCACCCAATGGGTTTTATCCCTTTAGGCAAGTCTACAAGGGACCAGACTTTGTTATCGAACATAGATTCAATCTCGGATTGCATTGCCTTTTGCCAATGGCGACTATCAACATCCTCCATAGCTTCCTTGTACGTATAGGGATCATCGTCGTCCGGGAGATTCTCCACTGATTCTCCCAGACCGATGTATCTTTCGGGTTGTGTTCTAACCCTCCCACTACGACGAGGAATGGTAGGTTGTTGATCTTGTGTTGGATCGGAACTTACAATTGGGTTAGGTTGTGTAACCTCTCGTGGAATTGTATCTCCTGACATCTCATTCAGGACAATTCTACTTCTAGGCACAAAATCATTCATATAGTCCTTTTCCAGAAATTTAGCATTTGTCGAAACAAATACTTTAAGATCTGAAGGACTATAGAAATAATATCCTTTAGTTTCTTTTGGATACCCTACAAATATACATGTTTCTGAACGGGACTCCATCTTTTCTGTCTTTCCTTTTAACACATGCGCAGGACAACCAAATATCCTTAAGTGTTGTAAACTAGGCTTGCGCCCAGTCCACAACTCATGCGGTGTTTTAGGAACAGACTTAGATGGTACATCGTTTAGAATGTATATAGCAGTTTGTAAAGCATATCCCCAAAAAGAAATAGGAAGCGTTGAATAACTCAACATAGACCTAACCATATCCAAAAGAGTTCTATTTCTCCTTTCTGCTACCCCATTCTGTTGAGGTGTACCTGGTGCAGAAAACTGAGAAACTATCCCATTATCAATAAGATATTGCTGAAACTCACCAGATAGATATTCTCCACCACGATCAGATCTCAAGATTTTTATGTGTTTCTCAAGCTGATTTTCCACTTCAGCTTTGAATGCTTTGAACATGTCAAAAGCATCCGACTTATGTCGCATGAGATACACATAACCAAATCTCGAGTAATCATCTGAAGGTGATGAAGTACTCATATCCACCTCTAGCTTGAATGCTCATAGGTCCACATACATCAGTGTGTATCAATCCTAAACATTCAGTGGCTCTTGCACCTTTGGCAGAGAACGTCCTTTTGGTCATTTTACCTTCCAAACAAGATTCACAAGTTGGTAGATCATCAACCTTTAAGTCACTCAAAGGTCCGTCACATACCAATCTTTTAATCCTATTAAGGTTAATATGACCTAAGCGTAAATGCCAAAGGTAGGTTTCATCTGTTGATAATTTTACTCTTTTATGATTAGGTTCCGTTATTTCTGTGTCTAACGAGTGAGAGATATTTCTATGCAAAAAGTATAGACCGTTTTCCAATGTACCTTGGCAAATAATTTTGTCATTCTTACTAATAATAAAAACTTTATTAAAAGTAACCGAATATCCAAATTTATTCAAACAAGAAACTGAAATTAAATTCCTCTTGAATTGAGGTACATAATAAACGTCTATTAAATCTAAATGCCTTCTAGAATCCAAATAAACTCTAATATCTCCCACTGCACTTGCAGACACTAACGTTCCGTTGCCCAAGCGCAAATTGATTTCATTCTTACTCAGCTTTCTCCTTTCTTGAACCCCTGCAAGGAATAACAAACATGATTAGTGGCTCCTGAGTCTATGATCCAAGAATCTGTAGAATCAGCCAAAAAACATGTTTCAAGATAATTCAAATTACCTTCTTCCTTCTTATTCTGGGACTTTGGGCAATTTCTCTTCCAATGTCCCTTTTCACCACAAAGGAAGCATTTCCCTTTGATCTTGGTTACTTTCTTGGTCTCCTTCTTGATAGGCCCAAGTTGCTTTTTCTTCTGTTGTTTCTTGACCTTTTGACGGGCCTTAACAGTAGCAACTTTACCAACCATATGAATCTCTTGACCTTTGCCTTTCACAAGGATCTTTTCAGCACTTTGAACATCTTGCATCAGGCCTTGTAAGGTGTATTCCTTTTTGTTCAAAGTGTAGTCCAATTTGAACTGATCAAAGGAATCTGACAATGAATTGACAACCATATCAATCTTTGTCTCACCATCTATCTCAGCGCCATGCAGTTCAGCAATGTTGAGATGTGCTATGACTTTCATCATGTGATTTTTCACAGCCTGTCCAGGTTTCATCCTAAGATTCATAAAAGCAGTCACTGCCTCTCTCTTAGTCGTCCTGACTTCATAGCAAACATCTCCTCTAGAGACATCATTATATCAGCAGCGGACTCCATTCCTTCATGCTGCTGTTGCAACACGTCGGAGATAGTGGCCATAATGTAACATTTTGCCATATCATCTGAAGTCTTCCACTGCTCATACTCATCTCTATACATTATGCTAGATTCATTATTAGGAGCAGGTGGTTTAGGAGTAGTTAGAACAAACTTATGTTTTTCACTTTGCAGCAACAACCCAATTTTCCTTTTCCATGTGACATAATTATCTCCAGTTAAAGTGTTATCTTTCAGGATGTTCATAAGTGATGGGGTCATGATTTCTGAATAAAACAAAACATATATAAGTAAATAATCATGATAAAGCACTTTTAAATATTTATCTTGAATTAAATAAATAACTCAATCATAAAATTCAACGGTGATCTACACCCATAAATGTTACGCCTCCTTTGGGAGTTCGCACCATTTACTAGTTAGACTAGGTCCCACCTAATTGTTAACATAACAACCAGCGTTTTCAATTTTAGCCTTGCAATTTTACTGACAAGAACTCTTGGGAGGATATCAATAAAATTACATTGAGTGTGTTACCAAGATATCGACCCTCAATTTTCTCTCACGAAAATCCCTCCTTGGGGAGTAGATCTCGTTTGAGTCCATTGTCTAGTCTATCCTTGTAAGGAAGTATGTTGCTAAATTCCATTCATGGACGCCCCTTGGGGGGATTACCAATAAATAATAAAGCTCAACTAACCTTGGAGGCCATAGGTGTTACAAAAACACCTTCTCCCACTCAATTATTTAAGGCGTGTGATTAAATCCCATAGAATGATTTACCAGTTATCTAGATGCCAATTTAGATACCTAAATCATTCAATGCATGTTCATACCAAAAGAGATATATGAGTGGCACTCCTATTCTATATGTCATGTTATCATACAATAACAATATTGTAATTTAAGCATAAATTAAATAGCAACAATTTTGGCCCATCCTAGAAAAACAAGTAAATTACAATTGTTTAGGAGTACAAGATCTTCAAGTGGCCCATCAACCATACGCTCATCCTTCGGCCCAACCCACTGACACGCCCAAACCGGTTCTACAAATGTCACTGGTATATAACCTATTCTACCTCAGTTGTATTAAAGGCGCGTGCGAGTCTGGTGACCCTATTGCAAGTGCACAAGTCGTCAAACTAGTGTAGTGAGCAAATAAGGATATCGTTCCCACGAGGTAAGCACTACAAGCTTTCTATCCTTAGATTACTCTACAATTTCCTAATGCTTCTAACAAGTTTACCAAAATTAACTAGTGATTACAAATGAATTGGTCTAAGTTGAAGATGTCGAATTAGCAATTACAACTACTTGAATTAAATTCTAAAGTGAAAATTGTTAAGGAATTAGATTCATTCAAGTAACATCCTAGCTACTAATCAATCAATCATTAAGCCTATCCTCCAATTACTACATGCATATATTCATATGAATGTTCTAAGCACCTAATTCTCAACTTAATCACCATTAATTCTAAGATTAGAGAGTGATCAAGGGGAAATCAATGATTGAATAGTAGAGAATTACAAGTTAGTAATCTCTACTCATAGGTGCTTCTCTATTTAATATGCAATAAATGGTCCATGCATACAATTACATGAAGTTTTGCACTATAAGGAGATAGGTGGTTGCAACCACCACACATGCAATTATAAATGCACAAAACAAGACTTAAGAGGATTATACAAATATGATTGATTAGATAACAAGAAAGTACAAGAATTACATCTAATTCCTTAGCAAAAGGGATTAGCTACACATAGTATCTAAATTACAAGGGTTTACAAGTAAGGAAAACATCACCAATGGACAACTTGTGAAGTGGAAATGCTCTTCCTTGCAATCCAAGCAACTCACTCTTCTATGGCAACTTGAGATAATCACTCTAAGTAACCAATATGGGGTGTTTGGCTACCTAGAAATTGGCCAAGAAAATACTATCTTTCTTGATTCCTAAGAACAAAAATCTTTAACTAATATCTCTTTTGTTTTGTTTTGACACCCACCGTATATGCATGAGAGAGAGGAGGTCTTCCAAGGACAATAGGTGGAGAAAGGGGCAGCCTTCTTTGACTTTTGGGGCGAGCTTTAGTCAACTTGCAGCCTCTCAGAATCGGCGGCGAGCATGCACGGCGGCTAGTTGCCCGCCGCATGAACCCGCCGGGCATGATTTTCCTTCACCGCGGACTCCTTCTGCTGGACTTGTCTCGCCGTGGCCTGCCCAGGAACCCGCCGGTCATGACGGCAGCCTTGTGAGGCGGCTAAGTGCCCGCCTCCAGAATGCCTGAGCTCGCCAATTTGATGAGATACTTCCTCCGGCGGCTTTATTCCCGCCGGCCTGACTGCTCGAACCCGCCTACTTACTCTTTTTCTTGTTTTTCTTCCCAAATTGCCCCCATTTCTTCACTTTAGACAAAAATACCCTTGAAACACCTGTTTTACCTGAAATTACTTATTTACACAATTAAACACATGGAATGCTTAGAAAATGATAGCAAAAACAAGGTAAAAGGGGCACTAAATATAAATATTTAGAGCACGATCACCCACGGGCGTGCACAACTCACAACCCCACAAAGGGGCTGCTGCGTGCGCAGCCCATGAAGACTCCAGGGCTGCCGTGCGCAGCCCACCAAGCTTGGGCTTGCCATGCGCAGCCCAATCCACTCCTAGGTGCGCACGGTGCTCGTTCTCGGTTCCGATTGCTTCGTTTTTCATCGTGTCTTCGAATCTTCAACACCTAAATATATTACGGCAGTATTTAAGCAAATAAAATACTGCAGTATTTTTTTTTTTTTTTAATCACTGCAGTACCTTTTACATACAAAAACTGCACATAATAAAAAATAAAAAACTGCAGCAGTATATAAAAATTACTGCACCTATATATAAAAAAATAATAAAACCTAGCAACTACCAAGAAGGAATTATGGCGATGATAGACCACCCTTCTTGTTACAATTCCATAACAAAATTACATTGAAAATCTAGGACCAAAATCGAGCAATAACAATCCACATAAACATATATAATCCATACATCCACATGTAATTATATATTCGAATACCTAGAGTGCCATCTCTTTCTAAACATGCATAATCACAATAAAAGAAATCGATCCACGTATATATACGTTAATTAATTAAAAGGGTTCAACCTAGGCTCTGATACCAATTGTAGGGAAAAATACCAAGAAGTACACGCAGCGGAAGCGAGACTAAAAAATAGATTTAGTGACTTTTAAAAATTTTTCCTTTTATGAACCTTAAACCCTTTAATTAATTAAACATACATATACAATAACAAAAAGTAGAATACCTTTTGTCGCGTGATCCGATTGACTTACGTCGATGGTAATCCGCAAGATCTTCAATCCTAGCACGAACGTGGATCACCTAGGAGCCTGGTCTCCCTTTTCTTTGAATTGCAAACCTGTGAATGGACAAACAAACTTTTCTTTTCTTTGTTAGTCACAAAAACAATCAAAAGAATGAGTAAGATTATTCCGGTCACTTTTGAGTTCTCAATCTAATGATCGAAACTCGCGTGAACCTAGATCGATGTTGTACACACAAGCTTATTGATGAATAAGCAAATAGTATACCATCAAAGAATAATCTAACACTCCTTTTGTTTTAGTAGAATAAAATCTTTCTATGAATTGAGTGTTAGGATTATGCTCAATAGCAAGAGTGTAATGTTGTAATTAACAATCTTTTTCATATTAATAAAGTGATTTCTGGTTTAACAAATCGTATAGCATTTATAGTTTATATTATATTGTCAAAGTAATAATCATAAGGTCTAAAGACTATGGGAAAAGAAGAATTGTTCGTACATCTGGATATGTATGTGGTAGACACAATTCTTTAGTTAGTCTTGAATATTGTTCACAACTTAAGTTAAAGGTTGGGCACCTTTATCTTGTTAAAGTTGTAGAATTCTTTTGCTAGCATTTGAGTGGGATCAAATGAGATATGATGAGTCTAAAATCATCGGAGTGTCTTCGAGCAAAAGGATCTAGTGCACTGGGTGCATTGAACTGGATCACAATGAAAAGCTTTATCTAAAACCGTCAATAGATAATAGTTTTTTCATTATCAGGACAATCGGAGAGTCTATCTTAATCCTGAGATAAATGATGACTTATGGTTGCAAGTGATATCATTTGAGTTATCAATGAGTACGATTATATCGCATAGTCTATCCTTGATAATTTGGTGATATTCATTTGTTAATCGATAGAGGACTTCATTTATAGATATGGACATCGTGGCTCCATTTAATTAAATGAGAGTATAATATCATCATATGGATGTTTTGAGGTAATTGGATATTAAATCTCAACGTTGAGTTTTCAATAGTGTCTATTGAAAACATGGCTTCTGGACAAGTCAAAATATCCAAGTTCAAAACGTGGTCATATGAGTAAATATGGTAACTTGGAGAGTTATAGGCGGTCTATGAACTCTTGGCGATTACTGATATTAATCACGAGGATACACTATCTCCAATATGATTGTCTAGGGTATGAATGAGGAGCATCTTCCTTTTCTATCTTTATTTAAGAGTTCAGTTTTAGCTCTTTAGTGGAATGAGTTAAAATTAATGGATCGGACCTAAGTGAATCATTTGTTGATTGTGATTAGGTTATGTCTATTGAAGCTTAAATTTAGATGGCCCGCCAGATCCCCAATCCACACGGACTTGCATGGATCACTTGATATATTCTACCCGGACCAATTTAAGGGTCCATCTAGAATTGCATTTAATATATTAAGAATATAATTTGCACATTATTTAAGTAATGGGCTGCTCAATTATAATATATTAATGAAAGACATGTGGGCTTGTTTCTTTTAGTAAGAATGGGTCTGGTTCACATGTGGGCTTTTTATTTAAAGTCCAATGGATTAAATGAAATAGGAAAATAATATTAGGCCCATCTTATATAAGTGGGGCGGCTAGGTTAAGGTTATAACCTAAAAATATTATTTTGTTTCATTTGTTTTAATTAAATAAGAATTAATTGATTTATTGATTAATTGTTTAATTAAAGAAACAAATCTTTCCTAAAAGTAAAGACTTGTTTGATAAGTAAATAAATAAATTAGTATTATTTATTAATCAAATAAGGAGTCTTTTTTTTTATTTAGTCAAATAAAAGAATAAAAATAAAAGAGTTGGATTAGGGTTTGAAGTCTATAAAGTTAAAAAGAATTAGGGTTGAATTTTAGTCACCCTATATAAGTGACAAGAGAAATTCGGCCAACCCTAATCATATACTACATAGAATTCGGCAACCCTAAAGGAAAAAGAAGAAAAATTCGGCCAACCTATATATATGTTCTTATAGGGTTCGGCCACATCAATAAATTGGTGCTTGAGTTTTTTATTTCTTTCTTCTTCTTCTTAATTCTAAGAGAGTTTTTATTCTAAAAAGACAAAAAGGAGTGTGAAATTATTCTTTGATAGTATACAATTGCTTAATCATCAATAAGCTTGTGTATACGATATCGATCTAGGTTCACGCGAGTTTCGATCATAAGATTGAGAACTCAAAAGTGACCGGAATAATTTTGACATTCTTTTGATTGTTTTGTGACTAACAAAGAAAAGAAAGTATTTGTTTGGTCCATTCACAGGTTTGCAATTCAAAGGAAAGGGAGACCACGCTCCTAGGTGATCCACGTTCGTGCTCGGATTGAAGGTCTTGCGGATTACCATCGACGTAAGTCAATCAGATCACGCGACAAGAGGTAATTTACTTTTGTTGATATATATGCATGTTTATTGATTAAAAGGGTTTAAGGTTCATAAAGGAAAAATTTTAAAAGTCACTAAATCGTTTTAAGTATCGCTTCCGCTGCGTTTACCACTTTTATTTATTATTTTCCCTACATTGAGAAGAAGAAGAAATTTTTATCAAGAACACATGAAGTGGCCGAATTCTGTCAATATAGGTGGCCTAAGTTTGCTTCTTCTTTTCTATTAGGGTTGCCGAAATCCTAACCTAGAAATAACTAGGGTTGCCGCAAAATACATGCCCACAATAGGCTTATGTTGCACCCTAATTTCCATCTAGTTTTTAAGAAATCAAACCCTAATCCAACTCATAGATCTTTTATTCTTTTATTTTGACTAAATAAAAGACTTCTTATTTGATTAAATAAATAAAACTAATTATTTATTTCCTTATCAAACAAGTCTTTTACTTTTACTTTTAGGAAATATATTTCCTGATTAGAAAAGATTTGTTTCTTTAATTAAACAATTAATTAATAAATTAATTAATTCTTGTTTAATTAAAACAATGAAACAAAATAATATTAGGTTAAAAAACCCTTGCCGCCCCACTTAGAGTAAATGGGCCAAATATTATTTTCTTATTCATTTAATCCATTGGACTTTAAATAAAAAGCCCACATGTGAACCAGACCCATTCTTACTAAAATAAACAAGCCCACATGTCATTCATTAACATATAATATAATTGAGCAGCCCATTACATAAATAATGTTCAAATTATATTCTTAATATATTAAATGCAATTCTAGATGGACCCTTAAATTGGTCCGGTAAAATATATCAAGTGATCCATGCAAGTCCGTGTGGATTGGGGATCTTGGCGGGCCATCTAAATTTAAGCTTCAATAGACATAACCTAATCACAATCAACAAATGATTCACTTAGGTCCGATCCATTAATTTTAACTCATTCCACTAAAGAGCTAAAACTGAACTCTTAAATAAAGATAGAAAAGGAAGATGCTCCTCATTCATACCCTAGACAATCATATAGGAGATAGTGTATCCTCGTGATTAATATCAGTAATCGCCAAGAGTTCATAGACCGCCTATAACTCTCCAAGTTACCATATTTACTCATATGACCACGTTTTGAACTTGGATATTTTGACTTGTCCAGAAGCCATGTTTTCAATAGACACTATCGAAAACTCAACGTTGAGATTTAATATCCAATTACCTCAAAACATCCATATGATGATATTACTCTCATTTAATTAAATGGAGCCACGATGTCCACATCTATAAATGAAGTCCTCTATCGATTAACAAATGAATATCACCAAACTATCGAGGATAGACTATGCGATATAATCGTACTCATTGATAACTCAAATGATATCACTTGCAACCATAAGTCCATCATTTATCTCAGGATTAAGATAGACTCTCCGATTGTCCTGATAATGAAAAGACTTTTATCTACTGACGGTTATAGATAAAGTATTTCATTGTGATCCTGTTCAATGCACCTAGTGCACTAGATCCTTTTGCTCGAAGACACTCCGATGATTTTAGACTCATCATATCTCATTTGATCCCACTCAAATGCTAGCAAAAGAATTCTACAACTTTAACAAGATAAAGGTGCCCAACCTTTAACTTAAGTTGTGAACATTATTCAAGACTAACTAAAGAATTGTGTCTACCACATACATATCCAGATGTACGAACAATTCTTCTTTTCCCATAGTCTTTAGACCTTATGATTATTTACTTTGACAATTATAATATTAAACTATAAATGCTATACGATTTGTTAAACCAGAAATCACTTTATTAATATGAAAAAGATTGTTAATTACAACATTACACTCTTGCTATTGAGCATAATCCTAACAATTAGCAATTACAACTACTTGAAGTAAATTCTATATTGAGAATTGTTAAGGAATTAGATTCATTCAAGTAATATTCTAGCTTCTAATCAATCATCATTAAGCCTAACCTTCAATTACTAACATGCATATATCCATATGAATATTCTAAGCACCTAATTCTCAACTTAACCACTATGAAATCTAAGATTAGAGAGTGATCAAGGGGAAATTAGTGATTGAATAGTAGAGAATTACAAGTTAGTATCTCTACTCATAGGTGCTTCACTATTAATATGCAATAAATGGCACATGCATACAATTTCATCAAGTTTTGCACTATAAGGAGATAGGTGGTTGCAACCACCACACATGCAAATATAAATGCACAAAACATGACTTAAGAGGATTATACAATATGATTTGATTAGATAACAAGGAAGTACAAGAATTACATCTAATTCCTTAACAAAAGGGATTAGCTACACATAGTATCAAAATTACAAAGATATACAAGTAAGGGAAACATCACCAATGGACAAACTTGTGAAGTGGAAATGGTCTTCCTTGCAATCCAAGCAATTAACTCTTCTATGGCAACTTGAGGTGATCACTCTAAGTAACCAACATGTGGTGTTTGGCTACCTAGAAATTGGCCAAGAAAATACTATCTTTCTTGATTCCTAAGAACAAATATCTCTAATTAATATCTCCTTTCTATCTTCTCTCTAACTAACTATCTCTTCTCTCTAACTAAAACTAAGTATTTCTCTTTGTTTTGACACATCGTGTATATGCATGAGAGAGAGGAGGCCTTCCAAGGACAATAGGTGGAGAAAGGGGCAGCCTTCTTTGACTTTTGGGGCAAGCTTCAATCAAATTGCAGCTTCTCAGAATCGGCGGCGGGCATGCACGGCGGCTTTATTCCCGCCGAAAGATCCCGCCTTGACGACGGTGGCGGCTTCTGCGGCGGCTTCTTACCCGTCGACGGATCTCGCCTGGACGACGGTGGCTTCTGCGGCTGCTTCTTACCCGTCGACGGATCTCGCCTGGATGACGGCGGCTTTGAGCGGCGGCTTCTTGCCCGTCGGCCTGAATGCACGAACCCGCCTTCTTGCTTTTCTTCTGTTCTCTTCCCAAATTGCCCTCATTTCTTCACTTTGGACAAAAATGCCCTTGAAACACCTATTTTACCTGAAAATACTTATTTACACAATTAAACACATGGAATGCTTAGAAGTTGATTACAAAAGCAAAGAAAAAGGGGCGCTAAATGTAAATATTTGAAGCGCGATCAGACCCCCAAACCTGACTTTTGCTCGTCCTCGAGCAAACTATAAATGCTAAAAACCAAACTAAAAGTAACTTTCACTATGTACAAAATTTCAACAATGCACACAAAAACATTTCTGAGAGCCACATTATAATATGCTAAAAGATGTGATGAGATAAGAAATAAACATGCGAAAACCTCTAGTAAGACGCTAGCACGATCACATTCCTTAAAAACACGCTACACGGTGCATCCCACACTATAAATGTTCAGTTTCAAAAACTAAGCGCTCAAAAACAAGAACTCAATTCACCTTGACTCTATCCTTATCGGATTTCAGTCTGATTTTCTCTTAGAACCTAAGTTGCTCTCAAATAACATATGCGAGTAAGAATTTTTCTAACAAGAATCAAATGTAACGCATATGCAATTAAAATTAACGCACAACTTATGGAAACTGTTTCATGAATGAATTGAAATGCCAAGAACGTGGAAAGAACATGCTTAACCTGCATTCCCCCGCCAGACTTTCTAAAAGATCAACTAGGTCTTTCCATGGTTGTAACGGGGCCAAGGGTGATATGGAAGAATCACTGGAATTCTGAAGTATTTGATCAACAACCTTAAGTTTAACTTCTTAGCTCAAAAAGTAATCACATGCGTCTAGGCTAAGATTTTATTTTCTTGTGTTCTAATTTGTACATAGATTAAAACACTTATAACTAATTTGTGTTCTAATAATATGTTTTTTATTTATTTATTTATTTATTTATTTATTTTTTTAATACAACTCTATCATCGCCTGAGTACACGCAATCTATTGAATTTTGAGCTTTACCAATGTATCTACAACCTTCATATCTTTGATCAAAATACAACATCATTCCAAGTGACATAAAAGGACCTTTTGGTGTGTAATGGAAAGAAAGGTTTGTGTTTGGCCTCAAAGTGGTAGTTGGAGCACACATCACAATATGGACAGTGTTTGGGCATTTGGTAGCTTAAGCACACATGCCTAGAATCATTTCCAGGAGTCCGTCTGACTAGGGAATACAAATCTAACAAGCAGTCCACAATTTTATTGTCCAAGGCATCCAATTATGCAATATGAGATCATGTATGAATTGGAAAGTATTTATTCTCATAAGGTGAAATTTTAGGCTCTGTTCCTTACTGGTAGTCTCCACTATTGGTTCATGCAATTTTTGCGCTCAATTCTATTCACTAGGCACAAGAGAAAGGGACTATTACACTATGTGCAATGTTATCTTGAAATGCTATTGTGATAGCTACAATTTAGTGATCAATGCATGCACATTTCCTTAATCAACACATACCTTTTAGCATATTTATTAAACACATGATCCCTTGGCTCAATCAGAATTCTTTTGAAAAAGTTTAAAATTTTTACAAAGATTTTAACTAAGGCAAACAATATATACAAGACACTTATATCATGTGAAAGATTGGCAAAGTGTTAAAGTGCCCACACCCCCAAACCAAAACTCAACATTGTCCCCAATGTTTGCACACGGAAGACAATAAATGAGTATGTCGGGTTGGTTGTTTGGCCAACAAACTACTTCCAAATCTGATGCAAAAAGGAATCCATATACACATATGATATCCTATCCATTATGCACACTAGTGTCAAAAAATCCTACGCACTATCAATCAACCATATAGTAGTTTCCACACTTAGATCTAACATGTTACTAACTAAGAAAATATATGCAAGTAAGCAATATAGATATGAAATTTCCCTTAATGTAGTAGTGAAATATACCTAGAGGGGGGTGAATAGGTATAGGCTCTAAATTCTCCCAATTAAAAATAAGGCGGAAAATTACAAGGCAAATGCACACTTGATTAGATTTAGCAAATGAATTGATTTTCACTAAGACAAAAGTTAATCAATTTACAAAATATGCAATCAATGTAATATATGGAAGATAAAGAAAAGTAAAGCAAAATTGAACACAATGATTTTAACGTGGTAAAACCTCAATGAGGAAACATCCACGGGTTGATACCACAACCACCGGCGAAGCAATCCACTATGTGAAAAAGGACTTACACACTCAAGCTATCACTCATGATATCCGCTCAAGCTATCAACTCCTAATCTACCCTCGGGCTAGTGAATCACCAAGCCTACTTCCTATCCGAGATGTGTCCTACACCTCTAGAAAGCAACTTCCTATCCAAGACGCTCACGTCTCTAGGAAGATTTCTTGCTTGCCTATCCGGATCCTCCCGACCCTAGACAAGACTCCTTGCTTGATTATCCGAGTCCTTCCGACTCTAATCAAGTCTTCCTTGCTCTATCCACAAAGCTTCACTCACTTTGCTAGAGACTTCAACCTTATGCAAGGCTATGATCTAAAGTGATGCAAGTGATGCAAACACAATCAAATTAAGCTAGATGATCAATCAAGCAAAATGTACATGTTCAATGATAGTCTAGAATATGATTTCAACACTCAATCACAAAATTATCTAGAAATCAAGACATGCAAATCAATAAGAACAAAGGTATGAATATTCAATTTATCACACTAAAAACCTAGTTCTTAGATCAAGAAATAGAACCTAGAAAATAATATGAGATACATCATATATTCAATTTCTAGAATCAATTTCACACACAATCAAGTTTAGCACATATATGTTCAAAACAAATCACAAAGCTAAAACTCAATTAACAATGATCAAACAACCCTAGCAAGTGATCTAACATACTTCTCAACAAATTTCATCAATCAAATAGTAAGAATCAAGAGATGATCAAAGATGAAATTGAAAAGGAAGAAGTTGAAATACACATACTGACCACGTACTGAAAAAGCAACAGCTGAGAAAAATGGTGAAGTCAGCTGCCTCTGAAAACTTGGAGTTTGTAGCTCTCTTCGAGACCAACAATTTTGGTTTTTGAATCGATTGATTTCGAGTTCGTATGAGAGAGATATGATCAAAACAAGAAAACTAAAATTGTAGAATTCTGCAGAAAATTTTCAAAGTGTTCTTCAAAATTCATCAAAGTGTGGAGGGAAGGAGGTGAGCTTAAAAGGAGGAAGAAGAAATTTTACGAGCAAATCAGGAGATGCCATGTCACCACCCCGTGGGGGACGTGTGGGGACCACGGGAGCAGAGGGCTCCCTTGGCCGTGGGGCCCACGGCCTCCCACACGGGCTGGCCTTGTGGCCACACGTGATCTCAACTTCTCTCGCGCTCCTTCGGTTCTTCAGCCCATATCTTGAGCATCCGACCTCCGATTTCGAATCCGTTTTTGGATTACGAACCGTGACTCCCTAACGCACGACAACAACTACTCAACTTTGAAAAATGGTTGAGAAATCATCTCAGAATCCGACGATGAAGTCAACACAACAAATAAGAACGAAAATAGCATAGTCAACTTGTTTGGACTCGAAACCTTATAAATGAGTAACTGAAACGACCGAACTCAATAAGGCATTAAATAAGAACATGTTCAAGTCCTAAACACAAAATACAGAAACAAATAAACACATATTCACACAAACATGCCATATCAAGGATAGCCACAAAGCATGCAATTTCACAATGTTTGTCAATACAAGATCAATGCATGAGCATGCTATGAAGTGTGTGAATGTGTTATACCAAATGTTTGAACCACGATGCAGGGACACACATGTATGAATTGTGCGTGTGTGCGCTAACGCCTTGCAAGAGGATGGAAGTCAGATTTACCTTTGACGTTTTTCACCTCTTGAAGACGACTTTTGCACTAGACGTTGCTCTTCACTTTTTAAGCTTCCTTTCTTCAAATAATGTCCTAAGCAACAACTAATACAAACATAGAGTGTTTTGCAATGGAATCAAGCCAATACAAATCATAAACCTTACAATCTCCCCCTTTGGCTATTCCATGGCAAAACACTCAACCTCACCATACAATGTTTCACTCAAATAAACTCAAGATGATAGCAAACTCTCAATCTCACATTACAAAGAAATTCCTAGACTAAAAAGTCTTCAAGTCTTCAAGTCTTCAAGTCTTCAAGAATTCCTCTTTCGGTCTTCAAATTACGTATGAGAGAAAATAGCAACCAAACAAGAGATCTTCTCTAAAGAAGAATGGTGAGTTATTTAACCAAACAACAAGCATAGAAGATATCCCTTATCTCATACACAAATGCATTATCTCAAGTGAATAAAATATGTTCATATTAAAGCATTCCCTTAGATTCCCAATTCTCAAGGATCAACCATCCTTAACATTATCAAGAAAGAATTCTTTCTCCCTCTTAAGGCAAAGTCACAATTAAGCACAAAGAGGAATATGATCACACATTTGGAACATTTTTCCACATAAAGTGTGAAGTATACAAAATCTCCCCAATATCAAACATGGTGAGGTATACATTTTCTCCCCCTTTTTGTCAAGGAATAGACAAGGACACAAGAGATAAAGAACGAGATATTAAGCAAACAAATCGTATAGAAAGCGAAACTTGAATAAACTTGAATAAACTAAAGCTCCCCCTTAACATATGCTCCACATATTATCACCAAGTAGATTTGTTCACAAGGGACATCACACAATCACACAATCAAGCAATAAGAGAAAATATTTCATAACTTGTCAAAGTCCAATAGAGGATCATAGATTTTCATTAATCTCTTTGAAACTAATTATAGCACGGTGTGTATAAAACTATCTAGAGGGGGGTGAATAGATTTTACGCTTTTTACCCAATTTTTCGTGTTAGTCAAAATTACGAATTTACCCTCAAGATAATATAAACAAGCAAGTGTAATATGGTGCGGAAATTAAATTAACACTTGATTTTACGTGGAAACCCTCACGGGAAAAACCACGGGCTATGTAAGTAAGCCACACTCGAACCTCGAATCCACTAAATGTGCAAACGATTACAACCTAATCCCGGAAGTAATCACACACCTACCTAATCCCGGTATGAGTGAACCTAGTCCAATTTTGCTTGCGATTTAAGCAACCTAATCCCGGATGCTACACACAAGACTTACTTTCTCTATGAAGAGAATACAACCCTAAGTGAATATATGTGAATATCCAAAATGCAACATAGAGCAAGGGAAACCCTATATGCTTATCTAAGATGATTAATATGCAATTAAGAACAATCCTAGATATCAAAACTAAATGACATGTCAATTAGTTTAGCTAAACAACATTAAGCACAAAACCTAATTTGCTAGCACAATACAACTTCTCAAACATCATACTAATCTCAAACTTGTATTCAAAGAATAAAATAACATACAAGTAATTAAATTGAGATTGCTAGATAAGAGAAACACAAAATATGTAAGATATTAGTGAAAAGCTTACCAAGCAAAGTATGATGAGGAATCCATGCTAGATGACATCTAGATGATCTAAGATTGCTAGATGATGATTGATGATCATGGAAAAAGTGTTTGAGTGATTAAAAATGAGTTCTTGGAATTTTTCTTCTCTTTGAAAAATATCCTAAGTATGAAATCTGAATATGAACTCTTGTGATTGACCTAAAGTCAAAGTGGCATGTATATAGGGTGTCAAGATGAAGTGTGGTCGTTTTGATAAGTGACACCAAAATTTGCCTTGGGCGCTGTACGTAGAGCGCCCTTGTACAGCGCTTGTACAGTGCCCTTGCTCTGTTTTCACGAGAAAACAAAGGGGCGCTGTACGAACAGCGCTTTGTACAGCGCTCGTACAGCGCCCAACAAAAAAGCATCAGACCTGATGCATTTAAATGACATTTTTTGCATCAGGTATGAGGGGCACTGTTCGAACAGCGCTTTGTAGAGCGCTTTGAACAGCGCCCTTTGCAAAGCTTGAATTCTAAGAATGTGCATGACAAGGCAATGGGCAATGCAAGATGCAATCAACCTAACATGCAAGAAGAGATGCTAATGAGCATTAAGGCACACAAATAAGACACACAACATACAAGGATTAAACATATGCATGAGTTGTGATGTGTGCAACTATCTCTTCAAGACAAGTAAGCACTTAGAGTATTACCTTTGGTGCTTGTCAATAGTGAGGTCTTCAAAAGGGCCTAAGCAATAACAACAATATCTAAGCTACCCTTACAAAGCATCCCCACATATGGTTTGATCACGAAATAAGCCAATTAAAAACAACGGGAATCCTAACACTCTCAAAATTCTCCCATTGCTAATGAATCAGCACATAAGCAAAGTGTGTGTGTGTGAATGCTTCTCAAATATATAGTAGGAGTAATTGTGATATCAACATGCAAACTCTATCCACACCTATCCATCTAAAGCCTTTCCAAAAATAGGTCAAAATGATATTCATCCGGTTTTTTGCTTTTAAATGAATAGATCAACATATGAGCGTGTT